>JANIJG010016015.1:73916-89043 GCA_024611175.1 Megaceryle torquata
TTTGAGGTCTTGCAACGGTAACCAAGCGACACCTCTCGTTTCCGCGCCGCCCCCCCCTCCCCCCCCCCCCCCCCCCCCCCCCCCCCGCCCCCCTTCTCCTTCACAGAAGCAGCAACAGCAGTGATTGCTTAGGACTGCCCCAGACAAAATGTCACAGACATGGGGCCGGTCCTTTTGCTGCATGTTCACGGACACCTACCATAGATAAACACTTACTGAGAAGACACCCAGTCCTGGCCACACTATACCTTATTTCATGACGCAGCTACACTGGAAGGATATGGCTGAGAGAGTTCAGCCAGAGTTCCTTCTCCCTCTTCTTTCAGACTTTTGTTAAAAGTGATGTTGCCTATCCAAAATATTGACTGCATTCCTGCTGAATGGGTCTACATCCTTCAGGGCTTTACAGGCATTGGAACTTGTCTTGTATGTACCCAGTTTTGTAATGCCATAGCTCAGGATGGTAAAGAAAACAGTGCAGGAGGCTTGTAATACTTGTGGTACAAACCAAATGCAAACACATCCCAATCTGCTGTCTAAATTGGATTGGCCTTTACATTTTGTCACCATCTAGAGCAACAGTATTAGGAAGTCTTGGGGAGTCTTGCTGTATTGTTTATCCAATGGGGAAAAGCAGCACCTGTAATATCCCTGTGTTGTACACACCATAAAATTGGTAGGAATCTGTGAGGTTAATGCTGAGTAATGACTTTTCTGAAGTCAGACATAGATTTTAAATGTGCTGTTCATACACTGATTGCACTAAATGTGGGACTGAGCTTACCAGTTAGAAAATTAAGTGGGTTTCAAGATGGCTTTACAAAGATTTCTGACATCAACTTTCTTCTTGACACTGTCTGCAGGACTCAAACTCATAAAGAGGATTTACACAGCCACAATAAATTCTATTTTTATTTGATATAATTTGCATGTATTTTTTTTTTAATTTATGAAACAATAGACACAATATATTTGGCCTTCAAGGAGACTCCGGGTACTTTACAACTAACAAATGATGTCTCTGGATACATTACAACTAACAAATTATGGGTACTACATGGTTTCTTTCACACAAATAAGACAATGTTCTCAAAACTGGGCAAGTCCAATACAACTGTACACAGCTATGAATTGCCTGGCTACAGAAATATTGTCTGTCCTACAACCCATGAGGAAGTGTGGAGAGAAAGGTAGGAAAAGAAGATGTGTCCCAGAGCAGTGAGTCTGGGCTGTGCCTGACAGTGTTATGAGCACGCTCAGTGGAACAGGGAGCAATGGCTTATACCAAAATATATCTTCTAGCATTGACACAGGCGGCAAAGGGCCAGCTGAGGATACAAGATCTGAGGCACACACTGGAGTGGCTACTGCTCTCCTTGTCTGTATATTGAGAGACTGTAAATGAAGAGCAGTGTGTGTTTGTGTGCAATGTGTGCACGGGTACAGCTCACTCAACCATGACTAAACCACAATCTGCTCTGAAGTGGCAGACATGACTCTCAACTGGATGCGTGTCTACACAAAAGGTTTGTGATCAGTACTTCATACAAAGAAGTTATCAGGAAACTGAGACATGTAAACTGTAACAATATAACTGGAGGTCACCCAGGACACTCAAGGCAGCAACCTTTCATTACTGCTGTGAAGACTAACATGAGAGTTGGAAGTGCTCTACAAATGGCTAGATGCTTAGAGCTTATTCAAAAGATTGCACCTCTGACAGCCAGCTGTACTCTGGCAGTATTGCACTGAGTGAGAAGCCAAAAAAAAAAAAAAAAAACCCCACAAAAACCAAAACAGGACAATTTCTGACCTACTTCTCGTGGCACCTGCATTTGCCATGTGTAATTTCAGGGACTGAAAAAGTCCCAAACTCACCTCATTCGTGGTATTTAGCTTCAGCGCAAGGTTCTAAGCTAGATTGTGGAAGAGAAAATGAACTATAAAATGTGCTACAAATAAAATCAAATAACTGAGTCTAGAGAATAATGGCAAATGGCCAGGTAGCACAGAAATAATCATTTTACTACTTTGAATTACGACATATCAAGGGAATTGTCAAAGAGTCCAGTTTTATTAATGCAATACATAACTGATTCAGAGAAGGCAAAATGCAAACTCCCTCCTGAATTGGTTTAACCAGTGTGAATTTGTGGGTAGACCAGGCCTCAGTCAGAACAAAAGAGAAAATAATCCCCTGTAATGCAGCATTTAACACCTACCAGGCAGGTGATAATTGCTTTAGTCCAAGGGGATTAGCACATTGTAACCTCATTATAATGTAAAATGTAACTTCCCTATAAGGGGTTGTCTACATGGAAAACTTAAAGCAGCATAAACAAAGGTATGAATTCAAACTGATTTAGTCTTACTGGAATAATTCCTAGTGTGAATTTTGTTCTTTGGAAGGAAGAACGGATTTTGTTTGTGGTGATTGGGAATATTTTCCTCCCTTCTTTTTCCTCCTGCACTTTAGTCAGTAATGTTTTAAAATGAATTAATGATAAATAAAAAAATACCACTATGTTATTCTTGAGCAAGTCCACACAAAAAGTCCCATATGATGTAAACTATACAATTTAATTCCACATTTTTTACCAATGTAACTAATAAAATCTTCCTGCATAAACAAGCTTTAGTTAAAACTTTTCTTCAAACGTGGTGCAGTTTCATGATAAGCTTAAACAAGTCTAGATTCACCTTGCTACTGCCCTTAGTGATGGTAATGCCCTTAGTGGTGGGGTGGCTGTATATCTGGACAGATTGGGTACTTTTAAAATGATCTTAAAAGTAAAGAATGAAGAAAAAGAAGGGGAAAAAAAAAAAAAAAGGAGGGTAAAAAAAGAGGAAGGGTTTCCCCTTTGAGGAAGGGTCAGGGTAGAGAGTGAGAGATGTCAGGTTGTCTCCATCTAGCAAGGGCTCAGACTGATGTCAGCTGATTGCAAAAACACACTTCTTTTTTTGTGGTTTTGTTTTGGGGGGATTTTTGGTTGTTGTGGTTTTTTTGTGTTTTGTTTTTTTTTTGGTATGTGTGCGGGGGTTTTTGGTTGGGTTTTTTTTTGGTGTTTGTGTTTGTTCTGTTGTTGTTTTGTTGTTGTTTTGTTTTTTGTTTGTTTTTTTTCTGTTTTGTTTTTTATATCCTGAGCATGGCAACTTAAGCTGTCTGAAAATCAGACATCCTGATCTGAGTTAGGCTTTTTGATTTTTTTTTCTATTGTCAATGAAGACATACAGTCCTCACAGTCTCTTGACCTGCCTTAGGCACTTAACTTAGTGGGTCCTGGCTCTTTTCATTATTTAATGCTAGGTGAGATTAACCTTACCCTGAACGTCCAATTAAATATGCTGAAAGAGTTCAGTCAACTTCACTTTAAAAAGATAGTGTTTGATTTTTTTTTTAAGAGTTGTCCCAAAATGAGACACACTGGATGTCAGCAAAGTCCACCACCACTTAATGACACCAGAGCATTCCTAAACTAAAGAAGTACATGGTTTGAGGGAGTCAGATTTTATTAATCAGTGAGTTTGCTTAATTGTATGGAACCAAGTTGTACTGCATTTAAGGAATGTTCACATACAGGAACACTAAACAAACATGCATCCTTGCTAAATCAAAATTATTTCTGATCTTAGTGGGAATTTTGGCTTATATGCTTGTGCAGGAAAAGGGGCATGAAATACTTGTGATATGAAGCTATATGAAAAAAGCAATTACCAGTGGTTCAGTGTAGAGTGAAGTCCCACCACTAGAGTTCCTGAGCTGGCTGTCAGGGCTCCCTTCACTGGCCTGGGTTATCAAGAGCATGGCTGGAGCTGGCAGAGGGGCAAAAATCTCCAAGAGAGATGCATGGTGCTAAGAGCCTCAGTAATGTCTGCTTTTGAGAAATAAGTATATTAACAATTTCATGCCAGTCTACCCAGCCTTGTACTCTAAAGCCGCTCAGCTTTGTCTGCTAGCACAGTAAAATACTAACGCTTTTTTGTAGACAAGTCCTGAGGAGAGTTTCCAGATGATACCTTACTCTTGAATGGATTTCTGTTATTTATTGCACCAAGCCAGTAGCAAAAACCAAAAATTAATATTATCAAGGACCCTGAACCAACATTAGTTAAAGCTCGAGTCCACTCTGAAAATGTGTTGTGTTATGCTGATTTTATGTGATCTGAGGAAGAAAAGGGGCTAACAGAGGTCTGGCCCACAGCTACATCCTACATAAGGGTGGAGTGCTGGTTGTTAGGGTTTTTTCCCAGATAATGTCAGAATCGAGAGTTTTATCGCTTGCTTTCCATTTCTCCCTGAGGAGCAAGCCCCAGTAGGGTCTCACCTGGCTGTTGTTTTATGCATAGACAAGGTCACAACAAAAAATCATATTAGATGAAAATCTAATCAGATCTGCTTTGATAATGCAAAATAACTTCTTTTTGTATGCAACCTCACACAGAGTTCAGCCACTCAGATGGAACAGGCTAAAGATTGTGTTCAAAGGCTTAATTCAATTTCAGTGAGCCTACTGTGAACTCCTGGAGAACAATGCGGGTGCCTCCCTGCCTTCCCTTGAAAGGGGTATATCCCAGAGCTCTCGAGGATGAGCTTTTTGATTTCAGATGTACTCTTACATACATCAGTCAGCTCAGATGCGTCCTGTAATTTTGAATCACCTGGGGATGTGGCCACCTTATAAACAACGTGTGTTGCCACTTACCAGGTGTTTACATATCAGAGAAGTCTAAGGAAAGTTATTCTTCCGTGTGTTGTAAGCTTTCTCTTATGAGTAGGAGTATACACAAGGACACATGTTTTTCTAAACAGAATTTCTATTACAGATAAAGTAGTATGTAACAATCCAGCTATGTTTTGATCTAAATAAGTAAGGTTCTTTGGCCCTTTTTTTTTTACATGGATAATCAAAAGCATATGTTAATTGCTCTGTTAAATTCTCACAGCTTTCTGCATTTGATGGATTTAGGCACTAAGGAACACCTGAAAATCCAAAGTGGAAGCCTGTATCTTCAGCCACTCTGGAGATGTTGTTTTAAACACCCAATGTGCAGTTCTTTGCAGCTTCCTTTGAAGGATCTATCATTACTAGTGCAGAATACTGTCTATACAGATTCAGGTTTTTTCATATTTCCCCCCCCCCCCCCCCATATATACTGTGGATGTTAGCAGAAGTTTGTCATTTTGGAATACATGGGATCATACCAGGGATCAGCATCAAGGCCTGCATCAATTCCTGGCAAGCAAGGGTCACAAGGCAGAAATTACTGTAAAGATAGAAAAGTGGTGGTATTAAGTTGATTGATGTGCACTTTCTTACATTGGAAGTGTGGTTGGGAACGTCTTTTCATCTTCCTGTTCAAGATCTTACCAAGTGGCTTTGTAAGACATCTTTCTTTTCTGTGGCACTACTTTCAAGTGCTTAGGATTGACAAGTCTTTTCACACTGTTAGCATCAGTATCAAGCAATAAAACATCTGTACAGAGAAACATGTTGTTTGATTTAATCAGAAGTATCTAATGGATGTGACTCTAGAAAAAGGTCTTTTGCCAAGAATAGAACATCTGTCCCTACAGCAAGAGCAATTAATATTTTCCTAATTCTTCATAAGAGCCATCTTTTTGTTCTTGTTCCTCCAAACTGCTTGAAGAAATTGTTTCTTTTTAATTACTCTTCAACATCTTTACTACATTATTCAATTCAGCTATAATAATAATAATAATAATACTTAGCACGTACATAGCATTTTACATCCTCATAGTGGCCCACAGCATTAACTAAGGCATCCCCAAACATCCTGCACTTGGAATTAAATAGGTACATTGCTGCAGGGAAATATCTAGTTCCTTTGCAACTCTTGTGGTGTAATTTAAGATTGCATAAACATAACAGAAATCATACTGTTTTATGTCTAGGATCAGATCCAGATCCTAGGATCTCTTCTTACTCTGTTCACCTTCAACTGTTATTTGATATAGTTTTCCCATCACATATTCCTGTCGAGAAAAAGAGGTCTTTTGGTATAAAGTATGTGTAACACTCTTTTAAGAAACTATAAACTGGAGGCAGTTCTCCAGCTTGGGAAAGGAGATAGAAGGCTATTTTTACTCTTAAATTCCTTTGGGGGAGAGACAGATATGAGTGTGACAAGAGCCATACAAGTACATAGAGTGAGCGAAAGCAAGAGAAGGAAAGAAGTGATTAATGCAGCTTGGATACACTACCAGCTAGAAGATGAAAATGAACCAGCAAACCCAAAATTTTGACAGAAAGATTTATTTCCAGCTACGGTCACTTTCAAGTTAAAGATACCAGCAGTGCTATTAACCTTGGCTACAAACATCTTTGACAATATCCGTCACCACCAGCTAGGAATGACTCCTCTAAAGCAAATAACTAGAGATACCAGTACCAGTTGCTCTTCCCAAGCTGCCTGCTATGCTCAAATTACTCCCAGGCTCCTCTAAGGCCTCGCTGAAAGCGCTCTGTCTCCAGGGAAGCCTGACAGAAATCAGGTGAGTGGCAGTGCCTCCCTATACATCAACTGGGAAAGAGATGATTCTCGATGAAAAATGGCACGGGAATCCCTGCACTGTGCCACAGCCAGGACCCTGGGGCACTCCATCCTCTCCCCTCCTGCTCTGCAGATCTCCTAAGACCAAAATTGCCAAGCCAAGGACTGGACAGCAACACATGCAGCTCCACCACCAGCACAAATAGCACTTGAAACTCTGTGGGACAAACAGGCATATGCAAGTAGAGCCAGGGAAAGATAATTTCTTCTTTATTCTTGATTTGACTCTGGAGCAGATGCACTGGCCATCACCAGCCTTCATCCTGTAGATCAAACAACTCTGAAATTAGTAGCAAAGTGGTGGACGTGAAGACAGAGTCTCATAGTTGATTTTGCTTTTGGTTATTTAAAGAAGACAGAAATGTCTAGAAAATTGAGGCAGCAAAGTCAGCTGTGTTTCTAGGAAGGTTATGTATTTTTATGCTTGGTTCTGTGTGTGTGTGTGAGTGAGTCTGAAAATATAGTTAGAAGATGTATCAAACTGCAGCCTAAAAAACCTTGAAACATTTTCCACAGTGTGGACATTTCTCCTCAGGAGCTGCTTGTGACTCACTGTTCCTGTCAAGCAGGTTAATGTGCCTCTAAATTTCACCTGACAGAAAGTGTATCACAGTGTCAGCTGCATTAGGTAATGATGAACACAGCCCGACAGTGGTACCGTTGGACACCTCGAGGTTGCTCTCAGCAAGCACAGGTGGAAGAAGTAATCTGCCTCAGTTCCAACAAAATAAAAGGACATGGCCAGCTTGAAGATACACTAAGACAAGTTCAGCAACTTGTAAAAGCACTCATTAATCTCTCTAAAATGAGCCTCACAGGTTCTTGGAGGGAGGGCATGTTGAGGTGGTATTTGTGTGACCTGCTCTTAAGCAGAAAATAGACTTAGAAACAGAGTTTGGCCTCTGAACAGCATCTTCCATTTTGAAATCTTCTTCCACCGGCCCACTGCCCACGGCAGATGTGGCCTGAGCAGCCACAGGGAGCTTGTTGGCTCCGATGAGTAGCTGGGGTGTACTGAAACAAGGCAGGGGCCCTCATACTGCAAAGGTGCTCATGTTGCTGTTGACCAAGGGAGCTCCTGAGAACTTACCTAGCTTTTGGGAGCTTTCTGCATCATGACTGTCTGCATGGAATTATCTGGAGTCATCCCAGTGTGTCTTTAGAACAGTTACTACCTCTCAGTGAGAACACCAATGCCCTTAGCTTTGGCCACACCAACTTCAGCTTTTGTATTGAAAGAGACAAGTTCACTATCTGTACATACCCTAATTGGAATTAGGATCATATGCACCCCAGTGAGAAATTGTTTTTGTCTTTCTAGAGCTGGGATTTCCAAGCCACAAGATACCTTGTTTTCAGATTCTTAGCTGTTGCAGCCAGTACCAGGTACAGAATGATGACATATCCTCTACTGATGGTCCCGGGGGTGTGCTTACACCAGGAGCTGGAGTCATGGATCTGGAATGAACCTGGGTGCAAAGAGGGCGGTATTCCAGGTCTCGTGTTTTCTGAGTGCTCTGAGAGTTGTTACAAGCACATTTTGCTTGAGCTAAAGCTAATGCAACTAGTTTTCACTGAAATATTTCAGTTCCTCTGCAGAGCTTGATTTACTTTCCTTGTTTTTATAAAATCCCATTTTAAAGAGCTTGAAGATTGAAAAAAAAGTACTACAGCAATTGCAATCAGCTCTCATTTGTCTATCTCTACATCTTTATGTATTCACTGATGCCTTTTTTTGCATAGATCTCAAAGAAATGGGTGGTGGATGCAAGACAATGAGTGAATACCTCCAGCCAGATTCTAAAAAGGTTTAGAGGTAAAAAAAATCAAATGTAGCCATACTGGTTTTGATCTAATGACAAAGGTCTCAATCAAAGAGAGCAGATAGTCTGGACAACCTGTCTTCACTGTGTTTTTCTTCTTCCTCCGTTCTGATACAACACAGATGTCCAGCATCTTGGCAGCATACACCTTCACATTGGTGCACCTCCCCAGATAAGCTGCCATGGGAGCTATGGTGGTTAACACTCTGTCTTCAGTCAGATTTGTGGTGAGTGTATTCAATGAGTAATCTGTAAAGTCTTTGAAATCTCTGGTTTTCTGGATTCCTTCAGAGTCCCTTCACACTATAAACAAACACTGCAAAAATATTTACTGGAACAATGTTATCCATCTGCTTCTACATCTCCACAAACCCACATAGGTTGAGATTAAGCAGTTGACCAGACAAGATGGCTAATGAGTCCAAACATATCTGTAGCATAAATAAAGCCATTGTGCAAAGGCAGGTAATGAGAAATGGGCTTATTGCTCTAAATCCCTCAAGTTCTCCCCAGAAGCCTGAAGGGTCTTTCTCTCTAATTGCATTCCTCCTGACCCTACCAACTGCCTTGGCACACAGATTTTTCTCCCCTCCAAACAATCAGACTGGCTTAAAAACAAAGCAACATAAAATAAAAGGTTGCATGGTTTTCAAACTCATTTATTTATTTATTTATTTATTTCCCACCCCCGCCCTGTGCACATCAGAAACGTGTATGTTGAAAAAAAAAAAAAGATAAATGACGAAATAGCTCTCAACTGGTTACCATTTGTTTCCAAAGCTGTGCTCTCGATAAATCATTGGCTATCAGAAGACTATGGATGCAAGATAAGAGTTTACAATGTTGAGATGTCACATTAAATCACAGCCAGAAGACGAAGACTGGATAGGGATGATGCAAGAGAGTCCTTCGAGGGCCCCCGCACTGGGGAGGGTCTGTTCTCTGGTCAGGATGCTGTGTTACACACACACCGCAGAAGCAAGGGGAAGAAACTGCTGCAACCTTTGTCAGATCCCATGGCTTGAACCCATTTCTCACCAATCTCATCAAGGACGCTGCAAAATAAGGGGAGAAATCCTCTCTTCTCACTGGATACACACGATGCCTTTCAGCAAAGTTGCCTTGGCCCTATCTCCTGCATGCACGATAAGAGTGAAACAGGTTTAGAGACATGTTTATCTGTCCAGAAATGATGGGGAGGATGGAACAGGCAAGCTTGCTTATCTTTCACCACAATGTTTTTGTCCTGTTGCCAGAGTACTACACTTCTTCTTATACAGCATAACATGACAATGAACAAACATTTAAAGCCTTGGGGAAAAAATGTAAAGACACTGGTGCTTGGAGCAAGTTTTAGTTCACTGCTAGTGAGGCCCTGAGGAAAAGGTGCCTATTTTTATATCTGTGTCTCAGGTGGAAGGTCAGGTCACTGCTCCAAAGCAAGCATGCCACTAAGGTCACTACCTTCATATCTGCACACGTCATACTCCCCCTTGCTTACAGCCATGATGTCCCCTGCTATCTCTAACAGTGGAATTTTCCTTCTTATGGTGGAGTAACTGTGAGTGGCTGCCAAGCACCCCTGATCACAAAATTTGAAGCCCACATTTGTGTGAAGATTTTACTCTGCCCCAAGTCAGAGAGAAGACACTTTACAGCATCTTTGGTGGCTATTGACTTGGGTGGATTTAGGTGCATTTTGCCTCTTTAAAGCTCCTGGCTCACAATTTCTCACTTTGTTTTTATTCTTTTTCAGGACACCAGTTTAACCATCATTGGCATCCCACTGCCCTCCCCTCCATACATCCTTTACCACAAGCCATGAGATGGAGTCTTCTATAGAAAGCTTTGACTTGTGGTCACCAAAGTATTAAACCTCTGATGTGCTCACAGACTGGCTGTGCCTTTCCATCCCTGAGGGAAGGTTTGTATTAAGGTCCAGAACTCACTCCCTGCAGCCATTCCAAAGGCCATTAAAGTTAGTGGAAAGTCAAGTTACAGACAGTGACAGGATCAGGTGGGCAACAGCTTTGTAATTGAAAGGACTTAAAAATTCACAATCAGAGGTGTCAACTCATTAGCAGACAACTGATTTTTGAGATGCTGCCAACCCAACCTTCAGAAAGCATCCCTAATTCCCCAGTGTGATAGCAAGGACAAGGTGTGTTTGGCACTCCTGAAATGAGCCCCAGGAGCATTGCAATGGTCAGCACCCAAAGGTGTTTCAAGTTTGGAGGTTGTGGAACTCAGAGGTTGAACTTATTCCCAAAACTTTGTATCCAAAATGTTGATGGAAATGTTTTGTCAATACATCAAGCCAGATCTTTTTGTTGGAAGCCCTCGTGGTTACCCCCACTGCTTTACTGAGCACATATTGTTGCTATTTTTGAGAAACAGCATCTCACTAAGTTCTTCCCCTAGTCTAAGAATAGTAGCTTTTCAGAGAAATGGCTTTACTGCAGAGTGGCCTTGATGTAAAAATGTAACTGTCCCTGCTCAAGAAAGAAGGTTTCCAAGTTTGTTGAAAAATACATGATTTTGACAATTTTATTGTAACTTTTTTATGAGTGTGAAATAAAATGGGGGGATTTTTGTGGCTTAGCTTGCATTTCTGCACTTATGTATGGCAATTAAATGTAAAAAATGCCAATTAAAAATGAAGTTTGGCAAGAAATTAGTCAAAATATATGCATGAGTTTCTCAGGGGCTTGAGGGGGCATTACTTTGACATTTGCTTTTTCAAAAAATGCCTTAAAATATGTCACTTCAAAAGCAGCTGCTTTGTGTGTTCACAAAGCAGTTTCCATATGCAGAGTCTATGTCAGATGTACAAAAGTGTATGTGCCCAAATTACCATAAACATTGGTAATAGGTTAAATAATTACTTGCACAGTGTCTTCTCAAGAGTGATGGATGTCTGTTAGTGTTTGGTTTATAAGGAACTATTAAGAACAGAAGACAAAATTTACCAGTAATGAATGCTCATATCCAGTGCATCATGCCAGGAAATGAACTAGTGTTGGTGCCATAGAAAAAGAACAAGCGATCTTATACAGATGTCTGGGTTTTCTGGCCTTCCTTACCTACTTCTGTGAATGTGATTGGGTCTTGACCTGGTCACATAACTTTTCTGCATCTCATCTTCCTCATTTGCAGAGTAGGTATAATCATCTCTCTAAGCTGTCCAATATAACAAAGCAAAGTGTGCCAGGAGTGCAGAAAATCATTATGGGCAAGGGTTGTTCATTGTCATACATAAAAATTGCCTGATTAGCTAGTGCTGTTGTGAAAGATAGGAAGGCAAAGTGCTCAGAGTGAGAACTAATCACATTTTTTTGTTATTGCAAAATATTGTTGAAAATTAGCTGAAGGTTCAGATGTGCTATTAAAGGAACGGGTTGTACCCAGCCTGCTGTGCTTTGTTTCTGTCCTGTGGGCCTTTGCTCTCTCAGTAGGCAGCAGCCCCAGCTATGATCCATCCATGCTCCTGCCAGAAGGCTCTTTCCAGAGATGGTCCCACACCTGCCTTTGGGACCGCTCAGCTGCTGGTCTGTAACAGTTCCTCCTGCTAGAAAAAATACAGCTTCTGAGAGCAAAACCATCTGCTCTGAGAAAAACCCTGCAGGAAAACCAGGCAAGCGTGAGGTCTCATGGGGACTGGGAGTGTTAGTGCAATATACAGTCATCACTTGAGACAATTAAGAAATCTGCTCAAAGGAGAAGCAATCGTAAACACAGTTATTGTGTGCTACCCAGTGTTTATCATAGAGATTTTGAATTTAAAGGATAAATAAACATCCAGACTGTGAGCAGGAGTCAGGAAGTAGACACAGAGCTGTGTCGGATCAGGATAGAGGTCTACTTTCATCAAGGACAAGGAGACCTGCTTTGTTTATGTCAATGCATGTATGTACTTTGTTGTCAAGATCCCTTTTCTTCAGTGCCTTTGCTGGACTGCAGCTTCCTTCCCATGCTCTGTAGCCTACTGGAGTGGTTCAGCATCTTTTATCCCTGGTAGGTGACAGACTGGTGGACATGTCCTCCATCACTGCTTCTCCATCATGTTAAGGACAAGCTGTGTCTGTGTGGCACAGACACAGACTTGCTGAGCCAGGCAGGGAAAAATTTATGCTGTCCCACTGAGCCATGCCACCAAGTTCCTAGTCTGGACTGGTCTGCAATCGATGCTGAGGGAATCAACAAGAGTGGTGCATTTCAGGAATAAAATATCAAATAGCTAGACATCTGCACTATATTCATGTCTAGAAGTTTTATATCAGTTATCAATATTGATATAAAAAATAATTTTACATATATAATTAACACAGTAGAATCTTCCAATCATTAACTGCAGACCAGTGACCTCAGGCATCTTCAGAAATTAGGGTGAAAGTACAGGGGAAGGAAGGAAGAAAGAAAAACATTCTTGGCAAAATAAGATTCAGATATTCCCATACTTAAAAGAGGGATAGAACCTGAATATCCAGTCATGCACATTAACACACACATGTACACACTTATAAAGAAGATAATAAACAAATAAAGATGTAATTGTCCCCAAGCATTTTTGGCATATGTCTTCATTGTGTTAAAGCCCAAAGGATTTGGAGAACTTTTGTGGGCTTGTGAGGAATGTGTTGCAGTGCTAGAGGGAGGATTTTTCCATTCAGTTCTCTACCACTCTGGTGGTGAGGACCAAAGAGGCACATTTTTTTCAGAAACGTATTTTTGGTTTGTTGGCTTTGGTGATGGTAGTGCTGCAGGAGCAGTGTCTTTTCCAGGTGGTGTTCTGAAGGCTGTCTCTCTCCTGGCTGAGCCATCGAAGGTCCCTCAGGAGACAGGAATTGTCAAAACCAACTGGAGTGAGCATCCATCTTTCCCAAGTCCCCATATCTAACAGTCCTCTCCACGAACAGCTGAGGAGGGATACTGCAGTAAACTCATGGAAGGCAATTACAAACTGTCATGCTCTGCATTTCCTCTTCATCTTCCTTTGAAAATTGTCGTGGAAGGAGGCTTCCCACCTTCTTCAGAATTCCCTGTTTCTTTATAACATTCCCTTTCATCTTTTGGCAAAGAATTTTACAGGCTGTGAGCCCATTCTTTGGGAAAGCACTTTGGTTTTCCCTTTGAACTGGATGGTTCATCACTCATGTGGGACCAGATGCTGAACTAGGAGAAATCAGTTTAAAGATTGTCCAAACTAAAACCTTCTTTTAAAACTCACCCTTTCATGTCTTGTCAGCAGCTCCAGGAATCACTAGGGCATATTGAAAAGCAATTTGTGACATCTGCGTTTAGCAATTTAAGTCTGGGTCTTGCCACAAACAGCTTAAACTGGAAGAGCATTAAAAGGTTAAAAGGACAAAGCTACACAGTGCAAGTTCTCCCCAGGGATCCAATATTAGTTGGTTGTCTGGTCCTGAAGGTAGAGGGAGGTTAAGGAACAATTGCAGACATACCACTGAGCATGGCTGAACAAGTCACTATCCCACTGTGATCCTAACTGGGCAAGGAAGAAGCTGAAGCTGAATCTTGAGAAATACCAGCACTTCATCTTAGGAGAGCATCTTCACCTTTCCTGAGCAACTTAATCGACTTTCCTTATAAATGAGTGAGAACAGTGCAAGTGCATAGAGGGAGGAACTGATAGGTAAGTACAGAGGGACAAGCTTCTGTCCCAACTCAGCAGAATAAAAACAACCTACCACCATTTGGGATTTGGCCCCAAACATCCATGTAGGAAATGAGAAGCAGGTGCAGCACCTGCACAGTGGTGGAGATGAATCCTTGCTCCTTGCCTCATCCTTCTTCCTCCACCAGGTGTGCTTCCCTCGAGCCTCACACACAAACCTTTGGGTGAAGGGCCAGGGCTACATCAGCTGCCCACCAGCCTTGTCCTCCTGGGTGACACATGCTGCATGGAGCTTGGTGCTTCCCTTGGAGCCACCCACCTGGGCCTATTCAGGTCCTCCATCTCATTCTTCCCATCTGACCTGGCCACTTCATCCCTGACAACCTGCAGCATCAGCAGTGGTCCCTGCAGTGGAGCTGAGCACAGGGAGGAAGGCAGGACCCCTTCCCTGGAGGGCTGCACCAGGAGAGGGGAAGGAAGTGTGGCCTGATACTGGGGCAGTGATGGGAAACGTCATGACTGCTATTCCCTGCACAGAGGGGCAAGGGAAATCAGACATAATTGTTTTTGTTCTTTCTGCTTTCCCATTGTGCTGACACTGCTGAGCTGTTTGAATAGTTTAAGTGGCTTCTACAACAGATTTTACAGACTAGGCTGTGGTCTTAATGTATAACATTTAACAAAACTGTGTCAGTTAAAATTCTATTGCTATAATTCCTAACTGAAATGTTCTGCTACATTGTTTGAAATCAAAGCCAGCTCTTTACTGTGGCATACAGGAACAACAGAAAAACCCCAAACCAAAACAAAAAAACAAACAAACAATCAAACAAACAAAAACAACCAGGAAAGAAAACATCTCTCTTAACTGTCCAAGCTAAAAAAAGCCCACTCAACATTCATAAAATAGAAGAAAGAAACATCACCAGTCAGAGGAAAAGAGGTTTTCTTCTAAAAGCTTTTCTGCGCCATTTGTAATACAAGTAGATAATTTACTTAAATATATATATTCTACAAGAATGATGAAGGGACTGGAACACCTTATGAGTGCCTTATGAGGAAAGGCTGAGACACCCAGGGCTCTTTAGTCTGGAGA
>JANIJG010016015.1:89143-122836 GCA_024611175.1 Megaceryle torquata
ACATGAGGAGGAACTTCTTTACTGTAAGGGTCACAGAGCACTGGAACGGGCTCCCCAGAGAGGTTGTGGAGTCTTCTTCTCTGGAGATTTTCAAAACCTGCCTGGATGCATTCCTGTGTGACCTGTGCTAGATTATATGGTCCTGCTCTGGCAGGGGGGTTGGACTCGAAGGTCCCTTCCAACCCCTGACATCCTGTGATCCTGTGATATGAGTGTAAGTTATAATATTTCCACCCATACAATTGAAAATGGTTTGATCCCTACTGTGTTACATGAAACCATGTAACATATACATGTTATGATGTGTAACCACATGACAACAAACAGAAAACAAACTAAAGGAAACTTGGCATGGACTTGGAGTTTTCCTTCTGAGAGGTGAATTTTTATCTCTCTTACAAAACCTGATTTCATGCCATGCATGCTAAAATTGCACTTGCTTACTAACAATGGCAGTTGGGAGATAAAATCAAAAAGAACAGGGTAATATCAACCAAATAAAAGTCTTCATCCAGCAACTGCCTGCAGTGACCATCAAGAAGATCCCCACACAAGATCCAGCAAGGCATGCAGCACTACTTCAGATTTATTCTCTTTTCAGATATAATCTGCCCCACATGCTGTTTACCCACTGATTTTTCCAAACCACGTCTTGGCTAGAAGACAGGTGATGATAGGTCATGGGAGAAGCAGAAGAATTTTGCAGTTTGGCTCTACTGAATATGCCCTCTTGCTTGGAACAAATCAAACCTTTTGTGCCATTAACAATTGTGCCAAGTCTAGTGAGCTTCTCCTTCCTGGCAGGGACTGGAAAGATGCACCAGTGCTATAAAAAACAGAGAGTTAGAGGATGAGTTTAGTGAATTGACATTCACAGTGGAGAAAATAAGGTACAGGCTGGCTTTCTAAGGACAGATATGCAGATATTTACTCTGGATGGGTGGCAGGGGACACAAGAGATCGTTCTCCAGGACCAGCATGTGTCACACATCTTCCTTTACTGTGTGCTTGGGAGCTGCCCTTGAAACTTGTCCAGAAAATTCCTTGTCTCACAAGCCACTGGGGTGTTACTTGCTGAAGATGAACTCTTGGAAGTAGCTTGCGCAGTTAGCGAGTATGTCAGGGTTTACCTAAATCATTGTGGAAATTTAAAACTTGTGCTAGGTATCAAAGCTTCACAGCAGATAATATCTAACTAACACCACCTTGCAAATGCATAATTACAGCTCATGCTGCACAAATCATCTAATCTTCAATAAACAGATGTGAGAAAAAAATTATTTTGTGAGTTGTCCTTCCTCTGGAAAGTGCACAGGGAAGGAATGATGCACTTCTGTCTCCACTGGATCCCTTAGAGAGTAGAGGAGCCATGTAATGCCTTGGCAATATCTTCTCTGCTCCTCTGGGCACCACTGAGTGAAAACCCAAGACCTCATGTATTCAGGGTGTAAGAAGTGGAGGTGAAAGGCTAAGAAAGCAGGGGAAGAAACATGACATCTGGAGGCAGCATGGCTCCAGTGCCTGCACCTCTGTCCCTGCATGCACACAGAGCATCCAGAAAGGGTGGTACAAGCAATGGGACTGAGCCTGAGCATGGTCTCAATGTCAGCTGAATAAATGCACAAGGATTTGCGTCAGTGTGTTATTTTTGCTGTTGGACCCGGCTGAATTTATTTGACCTAGGAAGTCACTGATCATCTCCACAGCTGGGAACAGAACTGCAGTGTATGGTGAGATCTGTATAAAAATCTAAGCTACAGTGACTCAGAGAAAGAGAGGAATTTGGTGAGATATATTTATGTGTCTGTGTCAAAAGAGCAAGTCTACAAAATCACTAGATTGCTATACCAGTATATGTCTTAGTAGCTAAAGATGAACAGAGACTGAAAAAATGGCTGTTGTGCCATGCAGTTCATCTAATTAATTTGTGTGACAAAGTATGCCCATCTTCTGCAACACATTTCCTACTTTTTGGCTGGTTTCTTAATGTCTCAAGAAAATAAACTTTCCCCCTGCCCACAAGAAGTTACTTCATGACCACATTGCCTGGACTTGTGGGTTTGGTTTGGTTTTGTTTTGTTTCTTTTAAGTTCAGACAAAATTTTGAACTTCCCAATTTCATCTCAGTGTTGATAGACACATCACTTTTAATCTCCTTAATGCACGGATCTTTCAAAAATCTGCAGATAATTAGCCCTTTACCAATATGGTTCTTTTAATCAGTCTTTTCGGTGACAGAATTATTTTGTCCTGCCTGAATTCTACTAGTTTTTTGCCTGGTAATACAACACAACAGTTCCTTAAACCCCAGCCACAAGAAACTCTGTGGGTTTGTTTCCCATGGCAAGTCAGTGTCTATGCTAGCCTCTCAGATGGATAAAGAGTCGAGAATGTCTTAAATTTAATTGGAGTTCATCAGGATCTATGTCTAGGGAAAACTAAGACAGCCTAGTTCTTCAAAGATATTGGAATCTATCCATTTATTCATATGAATATTCTACTCAGATACACCCCTTTTTCCAGCTATTTGACATGCACATTTCCCTTTATGACTCAAGAGCTGTGAGTGTGTTAGAGATTGTCCAAAGGAGTGAACTAACTCAATGTCATATCCCTATGTTACCTGAACTTAGCACAGCCTTAACTCCCAGTCTTCATCTTTCAATTTATTTCCCCAGCAGGACTTACTGGTGCACTGAAATCCAGATGCAGTCATCCAGAATGCAGCTGTGCTGCTTCTGGGAATAATCCTGTAAAAAATGTTTCTAGTCTAAAACTTGAGAAAATTCCTGCCTTCTTTAAGATTGTCTCCTTATCAGGTTGCAATCAGCAATTTGGAGGCGGTGTATCAGTATTTCCTTGCACATGCCAGCATCAAAGGGAAGGTATATACCCCTGTCTCCAAATAAGAGACATTTCACATGTGTACACTCTCCATTCTGTCCTGCCTAATGACTATACATTTAAGATACTATGCAGGAAAGGTTGCAACATTTTGTAGCATATGTCTACGCAAAGTGAGAAGCATGTCTCACACCTGCTTCTTGGCTTTGGTATATTATTCTGCATAACTCTCTTACAGCCTGGCTGGCTTGTGGTGCTGCAGGCTTCAAATGGCAGGCCAGGGCAGCAGAGCAAGCCTTTCCCTGCTTGGGGCAGCAACATACACGACAGCCTGTGGTCCCTTCCCTGGTCTTGTGCTCATCGGGAAGGGGTGCTCTGTGAGAGACAACAGTCACCCTCCTTCAAAACAACACTGCTAAACCACTTCCAAAGGAGGCTTAGTTATTTTCATGGAAAAAAGTTTATGACTTTTTTTTTTTATTTGAAGTTCAGAGAGTTGATCTGAAATAGAGACTCTTTTCCTTTAAATAACATAAGCAGTGCTGGAGCAGGAATACATCTGTCACAGATCAGAATGCTCTATTTATGCCTTATTGTAATCCATTCAACGGTTTATCATCCTCGTGTCCTTCAGGGAGTGTCAGAAACCCACACAGTGTTCCCGAGTGCTACATTTTGCATTCGGATCTCCGATTCTGTTGACAGATGTGTACAATCACACACAGCAGTCAGATAACTCCCTCTTGACTCTGTATCAGAGGAAAAGCAAGAGGGCAAATGATTTCAGCTGAGGTCAGCATTAACTTAAGCTCAAAATAACTCCCTCCAGATCCACCTGTTTCAGACAGAAGCATGTGAGTAGGTGGTTGGTCTTCAGTGAATTCCAGCCACTTCCATATTTCATATCCCATTCTGGGGCTCTGCCATCACAGATGTAGACAACACACATGTACATAATTAAACAGACTGTGATCAGCCTGATAAATGAAAAAAAAAAAACCCTTAAACCTTCACTCTGCAAGTGTGATGTAATGGGTGAGTAAGCTAATATTTCCCATTTTATGTATAAGCATTGAATATGTAAATATAGGCATGTTCCTGAGTGTTTTGGGGGAACTATTAACAAGAATGGTGCATTAAAAAAAGACCAATGATTGCATTCATGTTAAAATAAACAAAAGTTTTTGAGAGGATACCCTTTAAACAAAAGAGTTTCTCCAGTTTGTCTCATAGTTTTAATGCTGAGAGTATCAGCTTCCTTCATCTCTGTCTTTTTATATCACAAAAACCTTCTTTCTTTTCTTATAATGGACCATTCATAATAAAGCTGAGTGGTTCCACGGAAATGCAGTGAATCACTGACTCTTGTTCCTTGTTGCCTAGTGGTCTGATATCCACCCATCCTCCAAGACTTCTTTTCTTTGACCATGTTCCAGTCAACCACAGGTCAGAGGGCTTCTGGCCTCACTGGACCCTGTTTGCTGAAGATATTGGGGAATGTCTAGAAACAGAATCCAGTTCTTGTTGGTCCTTATTATTGCTACTGGTGTGTACTGGCTAGTGCCTCCTAAGCCTTTCGGAGCTGCTTTCCAGACAAAGTCACCTGGAGTTTAAGCAGAGGTTCTTAGAAGGGCTTAGGAAGCAAAATCAGGGCCCTACTCTTCAAACCATCATCACTCTTGAAATAACCCTTAGTAGCATAAATCTGTTCTCCTTTATATACACTTAAAGTAAAATTTAAACTCTCAAGAACTGGGAGATTTTCCCTGAGTAACCACAAAGCTTCTTATAGCTGGAGGCCAAAGCTGAGGGGAGGTGCCATCTTGTTAACCTCAGGCAGCTTTGATATTTTTGTTGGCTGTGTCCTCAGAAAATAATGGTATTAGCAGCTCTGACTAAAACACAGAGAGCTGTGGCTCCCTCACAGCAGGTAAACAATCTGTGCAATTGGGCACAAATGCTGATAACAAGGCCTCCTTCCAATTAGGAAACAACAAAACAAACTGCATCAGCAAAAATTCCTGGGAGGATATTCCTTAAGGCTTCTTTGTGCTCTTCATAAAACACAAACATTTTTACTGTGCAATACCCCCAGATTCATCAGCTGCCCACAGGAATACTTCAGCATTGCTTCTTTGTGAAACTGCACAGAAAAGATTGCCAGGTGCTGCTGCAGCTAAACCTTAGGGTCAGAGCTAGAGGGACACATTTACACAGAGGAGGCACAGACAGACGTACACAGACACAGAACTGCAGCCTCTCTGTGTGAGGGGAGTTTTCTAGGGTAAGCTGAAACCTCCATGTAGACATTTTAATTTTCAGAAAGCTGCTTGAATGGAAAGTGCTTGAGAAACAGATGTGTTCTCAGAGCAGCCACAACAAATATCAAATGTGGGTGACATGTGGGTCTGAGATTGCAATATCAGAAACATCCCACCCTTGGTCCCCTTCTGTATGAACACGGAGGGTAGGCTTCTAGTGCTGCAGAAAGACAGGAGTGCTCCTAGAGGTATGCAGAATACAAATTTTGCAGATTGTTTTTCTTCAGTGTATGCACAGTTCCCAGCACAGACAATTACATTGCTTGACAGTCTCAGCCTTTTATTACATTGTCAGAGTTGCTTGGCCCATATGTGGTCTTCCCTGGTGGTGGTGCATCCTGTGGGTCTGTGATCTCCATCTTCCCCAAAGTCTAATTCACTGTCATTGGCAGCTCATCTGTGTAGTACACATGCAAAACAATTTTATTTCAACCTTGTACTTGAGTGGTGAGGAAGGAATGAAGGGAACCAAGTAGAAACTAAGACCATGAATTACTGGACTCAAAATGAAACAGTCATTGACTGTATTTGGGACTTATTCCTTACCTATGGAAGGTCACTCATGAATCGCATTGATGACTCCTGGAAGAATTACTGGGGAACAATTTCTTGAGGTAGAACAGGGTTTGGGGGATAAAACATGTCATCAAACAAAGATAAAAAAAAAAAAAAAAAGACCAAAGAGAAGAGTTTATAAGATGACCCATTACTTGATGTCAGCATTGGTAACACTGGAAAATATCTGTTCTTCACAATCTACAGGCATGGTCATTTTTTTCATAGTGTTCCCACTGCTCACCTGGATGCAAAGAGCACTGTCAGAAGAACAGCTCTTTCTGGGGCCAGGGTCACTCAGAGGAGCTAGGGTGGGAGCAGGAAAGTGGCTGTGGTGCAGTGACCTGATGAAATGATCTCCCATTCCCTTGGTGCAGTCAACCTAGAGACTTCCAGGACAGAGATTCAATGGTCATTAGGAATAAGCAATTTTTCTAGCAAAGGATAACAGCACTGCCTCCAGGACACTGGAGTTCAATGGCAGGGAATGGAGTTTGCCAAAAGTGGGTTTTAACAGCCAGTTTGGCTGTGATTTTGACAGCCATTTCTATCAAACTGGGCTGATTCATCTTCAGCACAGCTCTGTCTAGGCAAGAGACATAAGATTTATAACAACCTCTTGGAACTGTTTTGCACGTGCTTTGTAAATGGCTCTTTTGATCTGCACATAACCTTCTTCAGTGGAGATACTGAGCATCATTCAAGTGATGTAGCTGTCTGTGAACTGAGTAAATACGAGCTAATCTCCTTTCTGGTGGCAAAGGCCTTTACTGCAGCTTGCAGTAGGAATGGTCCCTTCAATTACAGTAACGATTCATGATTATGCTGAAAGTTGGTAACTCAGCATGCCTATGTCTATGTCAAAAACCTGCATGGGATGTCTGGACAGTAGCCCAGATGGGTGAAGGGAAACTATAGTTGGTCTGGCTAAGAAACCTAGCCAAGTACCCAGAATTAGTTGCAACCCAGATGGCACAGTAAGGTAGTTAAGGATGAATACCTGTGTTTAGGCATGATGCTTAGACAGCTCTGCCATCTTTGAATGACTATCTCACAATATTGAAGAGGGCTCGATTGAGTGGGAAGCATTCTGTATCAGCAAGATCTGCCCTTGCACAGTCTGGCCACGTACAATGCGGCCCATGGTTTTTTTTTTTTTCCGTAGTAGTCAGTAGATGCTTGACCTTTAATAGTGAAGCAGAAAACACAGAGAGTTCATGTGTATTTTCTGAAGGGAGTTTGCCTCCTTGAGGAAAGACCCACTTAAATGCAGACCTCTTAAATGTTCAAGGGATGAGGTTAAAGTTTCTTTTAAACATGGAGTTTTTCACCAAGATCACATGAAAAACCACCCTGTGCATATTCCAGACCTTTGGTTGTTGAAGTCTGGGTTTTCCCACATGTGCAGGGATATAGGATGGTGAGATAGCTACAGTCTCAAGGACAGTATTTATGGGGTACAATGGTAGCACAGAGGCCTTCAAATGTGTTACACAACTAGTATGAATTATTTTAATGGTACCTCTCCTCATGAGTTCGTAAAGCTAATGAAAAGGTAATAATGTGAAAACAGCAAAAGAAGTAGCTGGTGTCAAGTGGTGGCTGTCTGAGAAGAAGTGTTTGTTAAAGAGGTGGAAGGCAGTTAGATGTCTGAAGTATGAGGTGTGACTGCTGAAGAACCCACTGATCTTCACAGGTTTTATGAAAGTGAGCTGTTGTATGAAGTGAAATACTAGAGACATTTCAAAGATCACAAAGTCAAGGCAAAGTTAAGAAAAAAATAACCAGATCATATGACTTTCACCAAAGCAGCAGGAAACAAGAGCAAAGCCTGGATGGAAAGCACATGGAAAGACAAGGAAATAAAAAGGTGCAAGTCTAGAGTCTACAGCAAGAAGTGTTAGCCTGCTGCAAGAAAGGAAAGAATCAAAATCTATAAAAGGCTTTACTGAATAGGATAAAACAGATGCACCATCAGGAGTTAATAATAAAGGATTGTTGCAAACACTTTTCATACTGTCAAGGATGTCTGCAATTTTCTTTGATTAAAAAAGAGCTTTTTTTGGTGGAGCAGTCCAGAATATTTCAGTTGAAAAAATACTCAGAAGTAAAAATATTGTTTTAAGAAAGCATTTAGATTTGTGTGTGTGCATGTGCATGGCTGTGCCTATTTGGACTGACATGGCTGAAACTGTTCAGGAAAAACATCACAGGTTTTGAACTGATCTACTTTTCAACAATAGTGCTCATTTTACAGACTTTTACTGCTTTTCAGGGATTCTTCTTATACAAGACGATTAATTGTAACAGTTCTGCACTTTTAAAGACCTGTTCTCATATGTTATAAGGATTGTTTCTGTCCTGTTGAAGATTTTCTGTGATTCTTTCTTACTTTTATTCACAATATTAAAAGAAAAGTATATAAGAATTAAAACCTGACTGTTTTGATTTTCACACATATTTTTGTGCATGGAAGCCGACGGAGATATGTTTGTTATGAAAGAAAAGAGGAAGCACCTTGTGTATTGCCCTTGGAAATTTCCACTGATACATACGCAGCTATTCCTAATTGCATACCCCGCAGCTGTGAGTCCTCGCTTTCTTTTTCACCAGAATAATGTCAAGTGGATGACATGACTGAAATATATCAGTGAGAGTCTTGCTATAACTATGGTAGTATAAGGAAATGGGTAAGACAAAGCGTTTGTTTAGAGCTGCCTTCCTTCACAAATAAACACCTCTGTTTTGTGTTCATGTCTTCCCCTGAGCTTTTTTTCCGAGTCACCCTGCCACAGCAAAGAGGCATTTAGGAGCAGTGGGAGCTGAGTGACCCACTACTCTCTGTAACCCTGAGACTTTCCCCCACATGCTGTCTTTTATTAGACTAAATGGCATGGCTGGAAAAAATTAGACAAGGTTTCTAGTACATATCACCTTTGCTAAGTCTGAAATGCAGCAGTTGACTTCAGAGCTAAAAGCAAACCAAAACCAGTTGCTCAGAATTTGGTCCCTCTGTGTACCTTGCTCCATTATCATAACATTGCTTTCAGTTACTTTCTCTAGCTGAAGTCATCTGGTATCATACTGAAGCCTCAAATATTTGCCCGAAAGAGTCTGTTCAAAGGTGGCATCTGGGAGAGAACAGGAGCAATAAAGAGGCCAAATTCACTGCTCTGTGAAGCAGGCAAAACTTAATTGGTACTGACAGTGAGATCAGCTATGGGCATAAAACTGTGACGAAGTGAGCTAAAAACTAAATGTATAAGTACTTAGGAACTAAGTGTATAAGTACTTAAGCATGCATTATACATAATCCACTCGATTTATATATGTTTTGAAGGGGACAACCCTGAAGCAAGTAAAATGATGCTACAGTGTCTGCTAGTGCAGGGATGTTTTCTCAAGAGGCTTCTCTCGATTAAGAACAGGGCCAGGATGGCTTTTCTTCTGTGAAAGCAAATACCCACACCCTCCCAGAATCCTCAAGCCTTCCTCTTTCTTAATGGGCTCCTGGCCTTTTAGTTTTCCTGACACTTCCCCAATTAAAATATTCCAGCCCTGGCTGTGGGAAGTTGTGCACAGCTGTGAGCCCAGCTTTCCAGCCCGCCACTGTGAAGACTGGAGCTGCTGGACAAAACCTTGGAAACAGATTTTTAATTTAGATTTTTGGCCAAGCTGTGTCCTTTTTTAAGCCTTTAAAAACTCTCTGGATCTCATGCATCTCTCCATTGCCTTGATGTAAGCCGGTGGCAGCAGCATAACCAAGCTTCCTAGCAGCAGCCCTGGGTAAAACAGGAGAGGGGATCAAGATCCTGCCCGTTGTTTTACTGTTTGCATAGAGGATAGAGTAGTATCAAGTTTTGTTCCAGACTCCTAGCAGCTGCAGAACCCTCTGCTGTTTTGTCAGTTTAATGGAAATTTAATGTATCTTTTTCTTTGCTGCAGATGTGTTAACAGATACACAGATCTGCAACTTTATAGCCAGATCCTTGAATGAATGTGTAAAGAAGATGAGGGTGCAAAGAGTTTTCTCTTGTCCTTTCCAGAAGGTGTCACAGGATGTCCCAGCCCCCAGGGTGTCCATGCTACCTACCCTTCTGCACCACAGGACCTTATGGCCAGGCTGGGGAGGAATGCCTAGGGGGCAGCAGTTCCTACAGACCAGATGAGTTCTGGCAAAGTAGCAGGATCCCTTTTCCAGTGGTCTGTGAGCAGTCCTGTTGCAGGGCAACATTGCACTGTTATCAGCTCTCTCACAGCAATCCACGGCATTTTGCACAAAGTAAGATTTCTCTAGCCCAGTGGTCTCCATCTGGCAGGGTAAGAGGAAGCAATGGGCAGGGAAACCACATGAGTTTTGCCCAGTCAGAAGTATATTTGGCTGAGAAATGAGAAGGTTTTCGTGAAATCCAAGCAGTGAAACTCTGGTGGAGTTTCAAAAATGGAAAGGCCAAAGATTGATTTGTTTTAAAATGTTGTTTGGGAGGTGACTGGGTTTACATGATGTAGTGACCTTTGAGGATAGGGATGCAAGTATCTGGGCTACAGCAGCTGCTGGCCACTCCATGCCCTAGTGAGCCAGCCTCTCTCGGGCAGATGGTGCAGCCATCTCATCCTTCGCCAGGGATGGGAATGGGCCAGGTCATGCTGCCATGGCATAGCAGGACTCTTCTGACAGAAGCAGTCTCTTCACAGGAGGGAAAGCACTTTGACTCATCTTTTACACAGGGCAAGCAGAGACATCAAACATTAACTTTCCTGTATTGCCAGTGAGTGGGGTTAGAGTTTAGATGAGAGACCTAAGGAAGATGGTCTGAACATGAACTCTGCTCCTTTTCTTAGCAGTGCAAGCTTTAGAGAGGAAGCTCGCTTCAGTTCAAACAAGTTCCTGGTAGTTAGTTGCTCTGTGCCTTAATTCTCTGCAAATGGAAATCCTACAACAATTACTGTGTCAAAGGCCTAAGACAGATATGAAGCATCAGTCCTTTGCTCTGGATGACACTACTAATTGAGCTCATTTATGCAGCAAGTATACTCTTTTGTTTAACATTGACAGTTAAGCTGAGATTTTTGGTGCCAGGAAGCATCATTCATTTTCAGCTACTGTCCCTCTTCTTTGCTGTTGAAAAGGGAACATAGATCTATAGTTAAAATATAAAGATGCCTGGGGACTAATATGTAGCACTGTCCTGCAGACTAGGTTTTCTCTGTGCACAATGACTGAATGAAGATCATGAATGAATTTGCTGTGGCAGTTTTATAAATCCCTCCTCAAGCCTCACACTTACTAAGATTGTGTTCTTCTCAGCTGAACTTTCTTACAGTTGTGTTTTGATGTTAGTGTATTATTTCATTCATCACTACAGGAAAAATGACAGCAGCCAATTTATGTGTGTTGGAATGAGATAGGTTAGTTATAAGGTGTCCACTGTGATTCAGCATTTGCTGAACTGTTAACACATTTCTTTTCAGCTGACAGTGCTTGCTGTAACTGGAAGTCTAATTGGAGTATGAGACTTGCACAAATCAGCTGTCCTATAAAATTTGATTTTTAAATCAATGTGCAGTACAGTCAGCTCCACTGATGCTCTGATTTCTTTTTTTCATCAATGTTTTTCTTTCAAATAGTGTGCTGTTTTATGTGTAATCAAAATTCATACAGAAAAAAAAATCCAAGGGATGTGATTGACACAATACAGCTGCACAGCAGCTTGCAAAGCTCTGCAGATCTGGGCAAGTAAAGCAGACATCTTTGTCATCCCTGGCCTAGCAACTCTCTCAGTAATCAAGAAATGTGTAATAAAAGCTTTTGAGAGGAGTCAAGACTTGTGTGCTGCAGCCTTGGTAATGATGAGATTTTAACATAAATTTTCATGTAGCTTCTCCTCACCAGACTGTAGCATTGCCTGGCTGTGCAGGGTAAGATTTCTGCTCAGAGACAGCCATTTGCCTACTCCATCCCTGTGGGGTGGCCTGTGTCCTCTTTCCTCTGGAGCTGCTTCTGGTCTGTTTTGGGATTTGACTGGGGGAGTGAAAATGATGGGACCTTGTGATGGACTTTGGGAAAGGGACAGAGGGTGATTGAAATAGACCAGAAACTAGAAGCCAGTGGTAAAGGGGAAGGAAGGAGAAAAGCAGTGTTGCAGGTTTGGAAGTCAGAGGTGAAGTCATTAAGGGACATACAACACAAATCAATAGCTAGCAATAAATGCAGGAGCCCAAACAGTGTGATGTTTTTTTAGACAATAATTTTCAATGAAAATAATGATGTCATCCTTCCAAAAAGACGGCTATAATCAAGGAAGAAGTCATTTCACAAACAAACATGGACAGAGATCAGATATTCAGGCTAGGAGAAGTCCCTTCCAGCCCTGAGATAACCTTGGGATAAGGTCCAGACTGGGAGGGAAACAGAAGTCAATGTGACTTGGCACTGGCAATTGTTGAGGGAATGTGGTATGTCAGACTCATTTCTAAAAAATCCTGTCTCTGTCTGTCTCAATTATCAAGGACTGAAATGCAGGCAGTTCTTGTGCAGACTGCACAGGATGGGGTATGGGTGCACAGTGGCTTCCCAAACCTGTTCTTTGGCCTGGCCAAAGTCCATCTCCTCAAGTAAGCACCACTTCTCCCTTCTTTTCTCCAAGGCATAATTCTTTTCAGAAAGAGATGGGAAATAAGCCAAGGTTCAGTTGGTCTTTTCCCTTCTGCCTCTACCTTATGATCCAGGCCTCAGGAATGGATGTAGCTCCAGTCTCCCTTATACAGACACAACCAGTTCATGTGGCAGACAGTGCAGATACTGCACAGACAGGTGAGAAGTGGTGGTGAGGGTTAAACTCCTACAGTAGCCCAGAATATTTATGTCTGGTCTTTAATTAAACAGTAATTTTTTTTTTTTATCTTCATTCAGTGCACAGACTGGGTGATAAAGGATTGATACAAAAGTTTACCAGTACAAAACTATAAATGTAACCTCTCTGAAAAAGCAGTTGTTTCCTTCTTGTGTGCAAGTTAGCTGCTGGTTTGCATGAAAAAGGGGCAAACTATTTGTGTAAGGATAATTATATTCTAAACTCAAAAGAAAATTTACTGTGAAGTTATAGATCTGATCATCTTTGCCACTTATCATTCATCAGTTTAAAACCCAAATGAAAGACTGCTTGCTTGCTTTCTGGTTTATGAGAAATACAGAAGTATAAAAATGTATTGCATCTGCAAAACAACCTGTAGTAAATAATATCTATTCATACTCTACATACATTCATGCCCTAGATACACAAAAAATAAACAAATATACAAGCTATTGGCAGAAGAAATATTTCCATTATTCATTTGTCACTTGTACCCAGGTCAGTGATGTTATTCAAGGTAATGTACTGTCTCAAAATAAATCTTCTATCACTACTCACTTCAGCAGCCAGAGCTGGTGATGTATACAAGCACACAGAGATACAAGGCCAAAAGACAGCCATCTCTTGCTGGAGCTGCTCTATCATAGCACAGTTTTATTTAGACATTATGCATTGTTCTTTTGGAAAGTTTTATCAAGTTAATGGTCAGATGTGTCTGCTGATGTACATGCTGCTGATATATACAGTGCCTTATGTGCACAACTTTTAATAAGGCACCTTTACAGTAAGAACCAGAATCTGTGGGAGTCTATGCAGGAAAAGGTCAGTCACTGACAAGCCTGGAACAGGTGAAGGCATTTTGTGCTTCCCTGTAGTCTGGACCACAAGACACAGAACAGAGAAGCAGAAAGATTTTTTTTTTTTTTTAATCTTTCTTCAGTAGACTGAACTGATGGTAAGGTAAATGAAAACTCCTTTTGTCCCTGAAGAGATGAAACTACCTATGGTGTTAATAATATTAATACTCAAGTCAATCTTATTTGAATCAAATCAGGTTTTTCATCAATTTGGATGCTAGAGTAGACTTGAAAATTGTCAAAGAGAGCAAAATTTTTCTGTGGAAGTTTTGCACAAGAACACATATAACAACCCATATAACAAAAACCAGAAATTAAACTTTGCCTGTGCTCAAGAAGAGTTTTTATTTTTAAAATTTAACATTTGGAGTCCTTTACTCTGTCTGAAACGTGATCGGAGGGAATTGGTATGTGGAATCTGAAGCACAACAAGAGCGACTATTTTATTGTAGGAGGAACAAGGTAGAAAAAGATGTTTTTCCACAGAGACTGATTCACTGTTTTTTTTCTAACCAAGTAGTGCTAAAGGTCTTTCTACCAATCTAAAATGCAAAAATGGGAAGTACTAAATATTTCCTAAAAAAATTTAGTGGAGATTTCATGAAAACATGGAAAGTAAAAAGGATATTTCTTGTATGCTTTAGGTCTAGTTCATAATGCTTCACCAACTTTCATATGTAGTTGCATTCCTCTGCTGCCTCCTTCTCCAAACAGAGAATAAGTGAATAAGTAGTAGCAAAGAGATTAAAGGAAGACTTTTGGAGAAAAAACCCAACAACCTGGTTTTGAAGAGGAGGAAGACATTTCTGAGACATGAGGCATGCAGGAGGAGCCACTGCTCCTATAGTCATCATGGGACAGGATTACCCTCCAAAAAAGCAGAACTTGTCTCCAGTAGATTCACTTAGGAGCTGGTGGTGGCAGGAGATGGGGCTGTGCTTTGAGGGGACTGAAGCAAGGCTAGCTGCAAGGGAGCCAGCAGCAAGCAGACAGGGGCATAAAGAGGCACAGATGCTCCAGTAAAATGCAGGATACTGTGCAAACAGCATTAAGGCTGAGTGGTACTACAGTGGCAGAACACCTATAACACTAATCATCTAGAAAAGTGGAGTAAGAACAGCTAAACTTTAGCTGTGTGGTACTGCTTGTGGCTATAGAAGTTGCCTGCAGGGTGTGACAGGCCATTGACCCGGGATCAGGATACCCCATACCCCTGTGGCTCACAGCAGGACCACTGCACTATAGGAACACTGGGTGGGGAGACTCTCCAGAGGCTTTTGCCTGCTTTCATGATGCTCCCTGAAGCACTGCCAGGCATTGCTGGTGTAGTGCCACAGCTCTGCCTGCTCCTTTCCTGGGCTGCCAGCTTGCACTGGTGCCTGCATATATCACTGTGAGGCTGTGGCTCCACAGCCGTTCTGCTTGAGCCCTCAAGGGTCTCTAGAGAGATGGATAATGGCCAAGACCACCATCTGCAAAATCAAATTCCTTCTGTGAACCCTGCAGCTAGCAGGCCAGTCTCACTGTTGCCTCCTCTCCACCACCAGCACCCATTCCAGTGTCTGTTCTCATATGGATGGTCTGAGAGAGATTGCTTTAACAGTACCCCGCCTCTACCCTACATCACCATACGCAACATCATGAAGAACCTTCATATGCATACAAAATTTCTGAGGTAGACTTTCATTGTTATATGAGCCTAATGTTCGGTGTCCTCAGAAAGTCAGAAACCATAAAATTTAAATAACTGTCACATGTTTAGAGTCGTAGAATCATAGATTCATCTAGGTTGGAAAAGACCTTTAAGATCATCAAGTCCAACCATTAACCCTATTCTACCAAGTCCACCACTAAGCCATATACCCAAGCACCACATCTATACAGCTTTTAAACACCTACAGGGATGGTGACTTGACCACCTCCCTGGGCAGCCTGTTACAATGCCTGAAAACCCTTTCAATGAAATAATTTTTCGTAATGTCCAGTTTAAACCTCCCCTGGTGGGGCTTGAGGTCATTCCCTCTTGTTCTGTCACTAGTTACTTATGAGAAGAGAACATCCTTTCAGGTAGTTGCAGAGTGTCAAGCCTCCTTTTCTTCAGACTAAATAGCCCCAGTTCCCTCAGCCACTCCTCATAACACTTGTTCTCCAGGCCATTAACCAGCTTCTGTTCTTCTCTGGACCTGCTCCAGAACCTCGATGTCTTTCTTGTATTGAGGTACCCAAAACTGAACACAGTACTCAAGGTGCAGCCTCATTAGTGTCGAGTACAGAGGGACAGTCACCTCCCTGGTCCTGCTGGCCACACTATTTCTAACACAATCCAGGTTGCTGTTGGCCTTCTTGGGCACCTGGGCATACTGCTGTCTCATGTTCAGCTGCTTGTTGGTCAGTACCCCCAGCATACCTTGTTCGTGCTTATACCATTCAAGTGGAGAAAATGCAAACAAGCAATTCCATGCTGTGTTTATAAGAAAGACTTAAATAAGCTGGGAACATTTTCAGTGAGGAAACAAAATGTGGGCTAGTATGAGCTTTCATGTGGCATCACACTCATTAAGGGATAAATGTTTGCAGAGAAAATGGGACTGTGGGAAGCTGAGCATATGCAAGTCTCTGGGCTCATCGGCAGCTTTCTATAATATATCATTTCTATGTTACATGGTCAGGAGGTGCTATAGGCATCCTTGAGGTGTTTGGTTGGGCAGTACTAATGGCTTTTAAAATGAAAAAATATCTTGGGTAGGAAGAGTTTGTGTTCTGCAATGCAGGGAAGGAAAGGCTGCTTGCATGAAGCATAGAGATCACAGAAAGAGAGAGACAGGACCCTAAATATGGGTCTTGCACATGGAATAAAGGATTGGTACCTGTTTAAGGCTGGATGTTTGGCTGCTGCCTTCACCCTAATTGCTACAAGGGTATTTCTCCTTAAATACTCATCTTCAGATCAAATTCCTCATTCCTTTAAAATGTTAAGCCTCATCTTCCCTTGTCTTCATGCTGTGACAGGGTGCATCTTTGGGATGCTTGCACTCAGTGCTACCACTGCCCTTGCAGCCAGTTGCTTTGCTTAAGCTAATATAGTTTACTTATGTAGCTAGACTTTTCCCAGGGCTTAAGCTCATTTGATCAGAACTAACTCTGCCTGATGCATCCTTATACCATGCCCGTACATAACACAAGCCTTCAAGGCACCTCCACAAGCAAATTTCTACCTCTCTACAAACTTAATTTCTGAGGCATTTTTGACCTTTGTTTTATGAATCCAAGTCTTTGGTTCTCACTGTTATGACTGTTTAATCCGATAGCTTAGACTAAAATGAAAAAATCTCCAAATGGCTCCAGAGGCATCTCACAATTAATTGAAATCCATCCACCTAAAATTTGGTAAGAAATTACCCAGTGCTGCTTATGATATTATAAAATCTGTAATAAGAAAACACAGATGTTAATTTTAAATGAGAGAAGAAAGTCTGATGAACAGCTGCTAATCTGATCAATCACCTCACTTAATTTTCTGTTCAGTTAGATACACACATCAGTAACCTGATGGGTAATATGTTGTATAAGAAAGTTATTTGGAATCCAGGAAATTCAGAATTCAGATTGAATCAAAAAGAAAAAAGAACACTAACTCAACAGAACATACGTGGAAGTTTCCAACTCTTTCACAGGAAAAGGATGTGGAAAATTCCAGAAATACTGAAATACTTTGGGTTACCCAGAACAAGAAGTGTAAGCTGGTTCTGCCCTAAATGAAAATTCTTTGTAGTAAACTGCAGAGCAGTAGCATCCACTAGTACTTTATTTCTAGCTGTACATACTGTGCTGAGAAAGACATTATTGCTAAATAGTTCCAGATTTTCTCATATACAGGAGTCTTGCATAATTGCATACATCCATTAATTTTGGCAAATGCTTTTCTTTCCTTTAAAGAGGTGAATAAAAGCCTGTCCTTTTGTTCTTGTTCTGTTCTCATGGTACATATGTGCTAATGGATTTTGCACTTGGCTTGGTGATTTTTCAGAGCAGCTTATTAGTAATAAAGGAGTTAAAAAATCACAGTACATTAATTGCTAATAGACTCCGAAAGTGGTGTTGGTGCTGATGTAAGGGAAATGTGCACACAAACTATCTCTTATATTTAGACCTGATAAACCTGAAAAAACCCACAGATATACACACATGCATACACACACAAATCCCCACTGCTGCAAATTGAAACAAAAACTGCTTCTGTGTGCAGTTTCACTTCTCCGTGCAGCTGGGAGGATGAGGCCTAAGCACTGCTGGGGGCTGTCAGTCACTGAAACCTATTCCCCAGGGACTATAATTACCCAAAATCAACTGTTCAGTAAAGGGTACTAAAAACAAAGACTTTGAATAAAGCCATCTTCCTAATTACCTAAGGGTTTCTATCTTCAAGAGACTGATCAATTCTCTTCTCAGAAACTCAAAAGCTAAAGTTCATGCCATGCTAAGGGAACTGCTTGATGAATCTCATTGTGTTTGTTTTCCTCAAATATCTGCAGTGGTGAAAGATGTTTCACATCCTAGTGGTTCTGCTGGAGAAGAGCAAATCCCCAGCTGGAGGGTGCTATATATACATAAGCATTCAAATGTCAGATGTTCTTTCAAAATATTTCTATAAAACACCTCAGCCTCATGTCTTCAAATTTAGATAAAACTAAATTACAGTAAGCTTTTTTGTGAAAGTTCTGAAATGTCTGCTTCTTAACAGGGCAGAAGTTCCCAATGAACCATCTTGACTGCTGTGCAGAAGTCTAGCCCTTATTTGCATCCTTATGGAGCTCCTGCAGTAGCAGAACCATGTTTCATTAAGCTGTGGCTGGAAATGGATACCTGGTCCAGGAATATGTGGCCTGCTATTTCCAGAGGCTGTCCTCTTTTCCTTTTTGCTATAAAAAGAAAGAACAGAAGCTCCTCAAACACTATTTTGTTGTTGTTGTTGTTGTTGTTGTTGTATCAGAGATTTGCAATATTTTTATTTCACTTTCCCCTTTATTTTCTGTATGTATTCATCCCTTCCCCTGCTCCTTACATCTGCTGTCTGCTCTGGCCTGTCTTGGTGCTCTGCACCCCAACTTCCAGCCTCGCCCTCCAGATCTGGCATGTAACCCATCTTCTCCCCCACAGAGAAAACTTGTCATGCTCACTCTGCAGCAAAGGGAGCCCTGCTCCCCTCTCCCCAGCCCAGTCAAGCTGCCATTACCCCCTGCCTGACAAGCTCCCACCTGCCTGCCCCTGCTTGTGCAGCCTTGCTCTCTCTAGCTGCAGCCACCACCCCTGCTGTCTCCTCCTGACAGGGGTCCAGACAAAATGTCTGTCTTCACTGAAGCACATCTCCCCATGGCCTGTTTACCCAGCCCTGCCTGACTGACGGATGCAGCCCCTGCAGAGCATCTTCTTGGCAGGTGCTTCAGAGGGAGAGGGGATGGGCATGGTGAAGAGGCAGGACTGTATCCACACCCACAGGCAGTGCCACAACCCCAGGGCAGCCTATGAGCCCATGGTTACTCCATCCACTGCCCCATCCACCTCTGCTCATCCACGCCTGGCTCCCTACCCCTTGTCCCTGTGGCTCGGGGCAAATACCTCATTCTTCATCCTGCTACCTAAGAAGTGAGAGCACCCGGGGTGCAGGGAGACAGGAGACACAGTGGCTGGTGAAGGCTCCAGGGTCCCTGTTCCTCTCTCTTCAGCCTCAAGATCTACTCTTGGCTTCAGTGCTGTGCCTCCCCTTCTTGCAAACTGTTCCGGTGGCTGGGTGATTTGTAAGCTGCTCGTCAGAACTACATCCCTACCTGCATGCCATTATTTATTTGTTATTCAAAGCATGTCAGCTTTGAATTTTTTATTCAAAGCATTCTTGCTTCTGCAGTTTGTCCCAGCAAGTGAAGGCATACAATCAGGTCCAAACTCATCAGTCTCAATGCGGAGACAGTTGTACTTTTTTAAGGAAGCTTATGAAGCAATAGATCTCCAGAATGAAATACTGTCTCATAATTAACATTCATTAGATGTATTTATGTCAGTGTGTAGCCTCAGACATATAAGTTGATGTTCAGTGAATGTGTATGATTATGCACATACTAAACAGATGTTCAGTTTCTTCAACTCTTAAAGTCAACTTTATTGGCAGTTCACATTTGCAGGTTGGCCTGGCTCGTAAAAATGAGTCACATGTAATTTTTTTCAGCTGAAGGGATAGGATTTGATTCTGTTTCAGTGGAAAGATAGCAAAGCTCTCATTGCCTTCCTTTGACATGGATAAAAAGAAGAAAAGAAAAAAGGAAAAGAATAAAGAGATTTTCCATGTTGTGGATAATCATTGCAAAAAGATTTGTTTCTGATAAGTTTCATGAGTTTCATAAAGCTAAAATAATAGGTGTGTTAGTTTGATTCAAACTTTTGTAAAATGTGTCTTCAGCTTAAAGGAAAACACACATCATTTCACCCGAATAGAAGAATTTTTCAGGCTTTTACAGAGAGCAGAAAAGAGGGTTTTATAATGGAAGTCCCAGAGCAACCTCAGCTAATGCCTTCTGTATCAAAGCATGACAGAAAGAGGAAAAGCTTGGGTTCCACATACACCAAAAGCACATTTTTAACAGACTGTTCTTTATTGTACTGAATCACACTGTTTATGTGTTCTCCTTCTACAAACAATTTTTTGAGCTTTAGACGAGAAGGGAGGAACAAAGAAATGAAAAAAAGAAATATGTCAAAACAAAGCAACTTATAAATGAACTCAGATTCATTCAACTGAGATAATCAACACATGCTGTATTTCAAAGCTGTTGGAAAGGACAACAGAACAACTTCATTAGACAGGCTGTTGCATAAAAAAGAGACCAACTGAGGCAAAATACCTTGTGAAACCATAGAAAATATATATCAGCCATCAGATCTGAGTTTCCTTCCCTGTAGTACATCCTGTTCAGAATGGACAAAATGTGACATTTGGGTTGTAACCACTAAAAACTGGCAGAGAAGTAATCCATTTCATCTTGTATCCTTCTCAACAGTCTTTTCCCCAAGTGTGTTCCCTCTTCCTCCTCACTACGCTGCTTAATTGGCATTTTTGATGTAGCACTGCAGACTCTGATGGTTTTCAAGGCAATCACAGTTTTGGGCCTTAGGGAGCCCATGAGAAAGGCAAAGCACATTAAATCTCATAGATTTCATCCTGAACCACTGCTGCCACATATTTCCCTCAGCAAAGAGGAGATTTCCCCCTGGCAAAGAACCGAACCGTAGCCTTAAAAGCCTACTAAACCAAATGATCTGCAAAGAGCTGAGATGACAGAGCAACATGAGTGCTTCTGCATGCTGTTCCTGTAGAAGGTATCTGGCTTTCCTTTGGTTAGTTCTCCTTATCCAGTCCTTTCTGGAGGTACAGTGTCTTGAGAAGACATGGAGTTATTGACTCCGTTCTCTGTCTGACAGCCACTAAATTGCAGAGATGCAGAACCACAGTGTGTTTTTAATGTTCATCTGCCCAGATTTAATTACCTTGTGGAACTCATGAGAAGGGGGATTTATCCTCTAGTCAGCAAGCTTCTTGTACTTGTACATGGAGGTTACACAAAATCCAAGGAGCTTGTGGGCAAAAATGCAGTGAAGCATGAGATGGGCTCCCATCTCTGTACAGTTCATTTGACTACACTGGCATAAAGGGGGAAGAAACACCTGGGTCTCACTCCTTTAACAAACAACAGCTTGCAAGTGGTGTGGCAATAGGATCCATACATGAATTTGCAAAACAGAAAGCAATAATGAGTAAGAGCCATATGTTTTCCTGTGTGACAATTGAAAAGGTGTGGAAGGAGACATGACCTGCAGAAAACTGATTAATACAATAAGTTGTGTTAATTTTTATGTGGAACCCAGGGATACAGCTAGTCTGCCACAGAGGGAAACTGCCATTCAGAGCTGCTATCAGGTGCCAAATCTTACTAGGAAAATTGCTTGATTTTTATACATTTTTTTTATATGTTACTTTAACTAGACTGCTATCTTTAAGGTAGCCCAGTACTTTAACAGAAACACTACACTGAATATGGGAAGGACAAACTGCTACATGGATAAAAGGTGCCATTTGGCTGTAGCCTTACTAGAAGCTGTGTGCAGGTCTGCTACACTGCTGTGCTGATTCAGTGTGGAAATTAGTTCATAGCTGGTTTAATAAGAGAATGTCATAGGTCTGCTTGTGAGGGTAGGATACACAACAGATGGGTCTGTGGAGCTTGCCATGCACGAATTCATGAGGGTGGAAAAAAAAGCTGGTGTTTCTCAAAAGGTTTCACCTGTTAGGTCTGTCAGTCTTTGGGCTCTGGGCAGCCTTTTCCAGAGCATGAGTTGAGGACACACAGGCAGTGAAGGATGCCCTTTGGTCAGCACGCTGTGCTGGAGATGCTCCATTCTTGCCACAGCTAGATATTGCAGTCCCTAACCTTAACCCAGGATTTGACCTCCATGAACTGCACCGTTCAGCTGCACACTGGGTTCATTGAGCAGACTTCCTTACAATGGGAAAAGCTATAGGTATACTTTGTGCCAGTGATCAGGCAGCACAGGATGGGACCTGGTTGTCCAGGAGCATATGTTCAAAGAGCAGTTTTTCTTTATGTGTGTATATAATCTTCCCTACAGTGCACAATGTGTTCTCCTTGGTTTCCATTTTCTATCACACACCTTCTTTGCATTTTTTAATTGGCTAAATATCCATACACTTAGCACATATAAATGTTTCAATCACTAGAAATACCTTTATTCAGTTAGTGTTATATCACCAGATATTATATTTGGATATTGCTCCATCCACTCAGTTTCCTCCACAAAATACTTTGAGCAACTTGTGCAGATCTCAGCTGATGACAGACGTTATTTTCTGCTTGTTGTTCTATTATCAGTTGTGTTTTCAGGATCCATAATATTCCCTAAAACTGCAAGAGTTTGATGCCACATTTCTCAGGTCTTGGTAGTAGTGATTTCACCAGCTGGGATGACTTCTCCAGGTCACTTGCAGCACTTCAAGACACAGACAACATAGGAGGACTGGGCATCACCTCTTCACAAGCAATCTAATTATCAGAAATAAATCTGCTACATGAACAAATCATTATGGGGATGTTACTGATAACTGATATGAAAGAAAGGGCCATGAGAAACTGAGTTGTCCAAGCAGATGGAAGATGAAAACTGGTGAAATATATATATTGCTATATTCCTTTGCTCGCCTCCCTACCCCAAAAAAAAAAAAAAGAAAAAAAAAAAAAGAAAAAAAAAAAAAGTAGAAAGGAGGAAATTCAGGGAAAATCCCCAAATGGCAGAGAAGAGAACTTGGAAATAACCCAACAGTTCCTAGACATGATGGTAGGAGACCTGTTTTGGAGGCAGGATTAAGAGTAGAAGTATAAAAAGGTCCAAATGGTGTTGCCATCTTGTCTGAGAACTATTGAGTTTTAGATGTATTGACATCAAAACTCTCCCTGGCATTTGGGGACTCTCCCATTTTCTATCCACAGAAAATGCTGGTATATACATCTTAGTCACTGGTAGGAAATGCAAGTGTGCACTAGTCCCTTGTCAGCCTGCCCTCGGGGCTGGGTCTGCTGCATGTGTCAGGCAGGCTAAGCATAACAGATGGGACTGGTGGATGGATATTTGCCAGTAGTAGAAATGAAACTAGGAGTTGTCTTCCTGTGGCTGGGTGGAAGACATAAACAAGCAGAAGAGCTTAAAAACCTGCATGGCTGACAAACATCCTGCACCTCTCATGCAAAAAATTCCTCAAGCCCTCCCCAGGTGGCTGGGTCTGTGATTGAAGAATGTGTGCACAAACATGCAGACTGGATTCTAGATCTGGTGAAAACACTTTCTGGGTCAAAGAGAAATTTAGTTCTTAAAAATGTGTATTTTGTCCCTCCTGTTCTTGTCACATCTACTCTCATCTATTCTGCATTCACTTTTCCACTTATCTTACCCATACTTATTTAACCAACACAGAAAGACAGAAATAAAATAAAGCACTCTATGATCAATATGATGCATGAATGTTTCTACTTGTGTTGTTAGATGCTTTTCCTAACCCTTTCTCTGGTTATTGAACTGTAACTTCCATGGGTCAGGGACTGTCAGCTAATCTTGTACAACAAGGATCCATCCATGTCTGGTCTTAAGACACTAGCACAATAAAAATGAATAATGTAATGCTGATACACCCTGAACAGTGTCACACAATTAACTTCTCTTTGACCTATAGCAAATCAATGAATCAAACTTGTGGCATGGCCACTTATTCTAGAGGGTCCTTGGGCTCTGCACCTTCAGGAAACGAAGTCTGTTATCTGAGCATGTCTGGGGCTTGCACACCTCAGAACCATCTCCACCCAGTGCATTAAAAGCATGGTTTAATCCCGAGGAAATAGCAGAGATGGAAAATAAATCCAGATTTAAATATGCTTTGGCAAGTTTTATGTTGCCTTTTTTTTCTGCAGGGTGGTGTAAAGTGCAAGTTAGCTAGGTGGCTCATGCATTCTCCATAGAGTAAGAAACAAATCTGTTCCTGACAATCCTTTTCAACGTTATGCCAAATTTCTTGTGCTGTGACTCAGAGGAATGGGAAAAGAAAATATTTTGTCAGAAGAAATATAAATGGCATCCTATCGTGTAACATTTATGTCAGCTGTTGTCAGGTCATCATCCCAGGGTCCCAGGAAAACAAGCCAAAGCAGGGCATGGTTGGAAGCATGTGAGGTGGGGTGGCTTTGTATATCTTTTCTGACAATGGTTTGCTATGAGACTGGTGACTGTCCCAAAGCAGATAGAAATCACTACCTCCAAAGCAGAACATTTGCAGAAAACCAAATGTTTTCAGATAGGCTGAATCTTCTCTCACTCCTAGCTGAGGAAGGGAAGTGGTGGACAAGATCAGACTTCCCCTCTGGTCTGTATGGTCCCAGGCTGTTGTAGGGGGAGGGAACAAGGGGGTCCTTGAGCAACCCATGATGCACAGAGGGATGGCAGTGCTGAGCTGCTCCAGACAGAGAAATGCCCTTGCACTGAGAAGTTATGTCTGCCTGGGTGTTACTTGTTCACAGCCAAGAGCAGTGGATATTGCTGCAGCTGGGAGAAAGGAAGTCAGAGAGTTCCGGTGTCCTGCTACTACTGGGATATCAGAAGAGAGGTCACTCTGTTATCGTACTTCACTGCTGTACATTTGGGAGCCTGAATGTTTGTGTAAGGCAGTGGCACCCTCAGAGACTGTGGAGGTGAAAGACAGCTCAAAGCAATTAAATGGTGGATTCTGAGATGGGCTTGCTCGTTTCCCTGTAGGGCAAAGCTGTTGTTGATAAGTGAAAATTAAATGTCTTTTAATAATCCCTGAAGGTTGACAGTATCAGTGAGATGTATCTGTAACTTGCACTCAAATCTCTCTCACTTCCTCACACTCTTGAAAGCAATAGTTATCTTCAGCACCTCTGGGCTTGCATACTGTCATTGAGTTGGAAGACACCTGAAGCTGCCATCTACTTCTGTAAGATGAGAGGGAGGAAATGGAAGGAAAAATAAAATTAAAGAGGAGGGGAAAAAAAGGAGGAGCAAGGAGCCCACATGAAGTTTCTGTGTTGGCAAACTTCTGAAGATATGCACTGCATGGCCTTGCTGGGACAGTTGTATAGTATCAGTATTATCAGTCCTGTAAAGCTTTTCCTGCTATCTAATCTGCATCTCACTTAAACCTCTTCTTGTCCTACTGATGGATTTTTAGATTCATTGTCCCATCCCATTTTGCAACAGCCTACTACACAGTTGGTGACACTTTCACATTCTGAGATCTTGATCTGCTCTCCAATGCCTTGCTGAATGACCAAACAGCACCATCGACAAGAAAGACCCTACCTCCCCTGGTTTGTCCTTCTGCTTCTGGCACAGTGGAAGTTTTCCCAATCTTTTTCCACCCCTCTTATAGCATGTTTTCCCAATTTCCTTATGAGAATCAGTGTGATACAGTGTAAAAGCCTTTCTAAGATGAGATCTAGGACAATAGTGCCTTGCTACTATCTTTAAAGCTCCAAACAATGTTGTAGCAGAAAATTAGATCAGTTTAACAGAATTTCACCTTGAAAAACCTACACCAATTCCTACACAATTTTTCCTTTTTTTTTCCCCCCTTACAGAATTGTACAGGTTATCTTGCTGACTTGTTGTTGGCTGTATTCTAGCAACTGGACTGCCAGTTCTGTCATCCCTGAGATTATCCTGTCCCTAACCCTTTCAAATGAGAGGCATTGCTTATCTTTCAACTATCTTCTAGTATCTCTCCTTCACAAGCTCTCAAGAGTGTTAATGACTCAGATTTAATTAGACAGGATTTTAAAGGGCCCATGATGAAGAACACAAGTGTGGCAATATCATTCTTCTCACTGTATTGTAACCTAGCCTAGGCAAAACACCTCAGACTTCTGCCTTGCATTACCTTCAGTCTCATTTCAAGCCAACCTGGATTTTCCCTGTCTTAAACTGAGCTCATAGAATTAAGGTTCTAATCTAGTCATAGAAACAAGGATAAAGAAGGGAGACTTCCTGACTTGGAGAATATTTTAGATTTTCATCCTTTCACTGAAGCTTTGGAAAACAGCCTCTGCCAAAGATGACTGCCTGACAGAGGGCTCTGGTGCTTCCCCAGCCACTCATACTTCCAGAGAGCTGACAAGGTGTGGGAGCATGATGCTGACCTTATGGCCAGCCTGTCACAGCAATGTAAAGAAAGGCACACTTTGCACTCAGGGGTTTTTCTCCATGGACACTGAACACACAATAAAGTACCCCAATAAACAAGGTCAAAGCAGTAATCTCTGGTAACAAATCTGAATCTCAAAAAAAAAGAGACATAAAACCCCTTCTCTTACTGACATTAGATTCATTCATAGGTAATTTGTTGAGGTCACTAGCATTGCTGCTCCAAGAACAAAGTTCCTGTGAAGACTTTGTTAAAAAGCATTTTGGGAAAGTGGGAAATGCAGGCTAGTGCTTAGGGCAAACAACTGTCCTTGACTGTATTTCGTTGTCTAAAAGATAGGCCCAAAGTTCATAGCATAGAGAAAATCTAAAACTGAAGAATTTATGAAATAAAGAGTCTGTGGGGTTTCTTGATCTAAAGCTAAGAATAATCAGAGCTGCAGCCATAGTGCCTAGAGATACGGGTGGTGGTAATGAGTTTCATGCTGAGTTTAAAAGATAATATATTAGAAGTAATCATAAACAGTTCATGAGACAGCAGAGGACAGCTTCAAGTAACTGGTACATAGAGAAAGGTACATCAGGTTAGCACTATATGAAATAATAATTTTTCTTTCTTCCGGTACTTATTAGTGAAATATGTACAAAAATATGCCAAAATTTCATGCAAAATTTGTTTTACCTGTTGTGCACAGAACATAAGCTTTTATGGTGGGAGCAGCAAAAAGCTGCCAGTACAAGGTTTAATTTTCAGGCTTGACACTGTCCACTCTCCCCAGCCTTTTAAAAGCTTTGCTTTATAAAGACCCAAGTTGCCCTCTTCTCTGCTGAGTAAGGATCTTCAGCTTGGGGTTATAGGTATGGGGTTATGAATGGTCTGAAGATTCACTTCCCTGCTTCACCCACTTCTTCACTCTACTACCCAGACAGATACAACAGTGCCAGAAGAGTTCACACCAGCTTTGGGATGGTGAAGGACACTGTCAGCCTGAGGGGGACTATAGTAGGAAATCAGAATTTGGAGGAGGATGGAAATAGATTTTTATATCCCCTTACCACCAGAGCAACACATAAAGGATGGCAGAGTAGCAGGCCCTATGTTTCTGAAATACTATGTCGAAAAAAGGGAGAGGCAATCTGAAGCTGGGTTTTCTGTGGCACAATGGATTCCTGTCTTTCAGCCCTGCTCCCTGGAAAGTTCTGTCGAAGGCATGGCAAAGCAAGGAGGAAGGCAGCTCAGTACTAGCCAGGAATTGAAACTACTCTTATAAGATGTTCAGGAACCAGAGGGTGAAAGCCTGATGATGCTAGCGGGATAAAGAGGCTAAAAAAGACAGACAGTGTCAGTTACACAAGCTAGTATCATAAGGTTGCTTCTCTTCTGAGTGAATATCAAGTACCTTGATTGTGGGTTTTGGAGCAGTAAGGCAGTAGTTTATTTCTGTTCACATTTTTTTTTTTTCTCTTCTCATAGATGATCTTGTAACCTTAATTACTCCACAGGACAAAAGAGACACTGATGCCTGAAGAGATGCTGTGTGAACTGTACACACTTGAGAAGGCTTACTGCACATGTGAAACGTGCACAATGCACATAGTTTTTCTCAGTAAATGGAAGAAACCGTTATGTTTCCAGAAAGAAAACAGATGGAAAGATTTCCACTTATGCAGAAAAGATAATTTCCTTTATGCTGTATGCAGATGAGAGAGAGTTTCTAAGGTCATAACTACCTGATGTAAAATTGGTAGCAGGGATCTGCTCTGTACCATGTGTGGAGACTGCTTTGAGTCTCAGAAGGGGAGTCCTAATAGCTGGTAGGCTGGACAGGGGCTGCCTTCATGAACAGATGGATTTCTGGTGTCGCTGGCTAACTGCTATGCAGAACTAGTTAGCTGAGATGTCTTTCTTAGAAGTAACCCTACAAGCTTAAAGAAATTCATCTCAGTTAATGGACAAGTTCCTGGGAACACAGGAATTATCTTCATGTTTCTTCGATGTGCTCATTACCTTCTGGGTACTGTGCTACAGTAATAAGAAATCTGAAGGTCACTAAAAAGAAAGATTCAGTCTGAAACAGTTCTTTTTGTCATTCTGAAATTAAGGCATTTTCTCCTTACCTGAGCATAAAGCTTCTTGGATTTTCAAATCAAAATATCTGTTATATTTCATTGATGCTTAGCTCCTCTATTCTCTTAGATTTTGCTATTAGCAAGTGTGCTTACTGGAGTATAATTGCATTACAGAATGACAGTAGAATGAGGCTGTTTCCCTGCCCAAGAACTTTGGAAGTCTTCCAGCTGCTTTGGGATCATACAATAGTATTGTTAAGTGCCCTTAGTCAGTGGCACAGATGAAAAGCTCTGCTATCCATCACAGATTCGTTTTTCAAATTTTTTTCTTCAGTTGTAAAAATGTGATGTATGTCATTTTATAGAATACAAACATATGAATGAATGACATTTTTCTTGGTTCTATAGGTTTTTTGGGGACAACGCTTTCTTTTTTTAGCTAAATGTTCTCAAAATCTTTCAGTGGCTTTCTAAATTACCCTTATAGTACTGTTAGAAAAAATATCTCTACAGAAAACAAGACAGAGCACAATATTGAGACAGAAAATACAACAGAAGAGCAACAAGGAAAATAGTCATGACCTTTTTATTTATACCAGGAAAACTTTATGATATATGTTATATATACTCCATTTTATCAGTGCTTCTGGGACAACTGCCAATATACTAGCTTAGCCAATTAATGGGGAAAGCAAAGACTACAAAGAACATCATCATGATAGCAAATTTTCCATTTAGGAAAACATACAGAAGATGGGAAATCCCAGACAGTGAGATTGAAACAGAATAAGTAGTAAATCAAGGGCCTGATTTATCACTGCATTGCTCTCATTTCACATTGGAATACCTCTGTCAAGCTCAACAGATTTCTACAAACATAAAACTCAGAGAAAGGTGTTGGTGATTCAAGTTACCAAGACTGATACAGTCAATAACTTTTTGTTAGTGACTTTTCCTTAGCTCATTTAAAATTTTTTCAGATTGTTTTTCTGCCTCGGGGAAAGTCATTTAGGACTTGATCCTTCCCAGAACTTGTGGTTTTCACAAGTATATACTATGCTAAAAAGAAAACAAGTAGCTATGTATTAAATTCAGCTAACACGTAGTAAATAGACACACAACAATCAAGTCACCTTGTCTGGTAATGGGCATGAAGACTAAGAAGGAGATTGAGATCTAGTGCTTGAACCAAACTGCACATCAGTGCATCAGGGAGCACAGAGGAACTTGATTCTTCTGTTGAGTTTGGAGGTTGATGCCTCACAAACATCATGATGGCATTTATGTGTAGGGCCCCAGCCCTTCACCCTCTGCTGTGCACCACTCAAATCACAGAATCACAGAATGTTAGGGGTTGGAAAGGACCTCGAAAGATCCAAATACTCCAACCCCCCTACCAGAGCAGGATTACCTAGATCAGTTCACACAGGAAGGCATCCAGATGAGTTTTGAATGTCTCCAGAGAAAGAGCCTCCACAACCTCCCTGGGCAGCCTGTTCCAGTCCTCTGTCACCCACACTGTGAAAAAGTTTCTTCTTAAGTTTACATGGAAACTCCTATGTTTCAGCCTGACCCATTGCCCCTTGTCCTATTATTGGATGTCACTGAGAAGAGCCTGGCTCCATCCTCCTGACACTCACCCTTTACATATTTATAAACATTAATGAGGTCACCTCTCAGTCTCCTCTTCTCCAAGCAAAAGACACCCAGCTCCCTCATAAAGGGAAATGTTCCACTCCCTTAATCATATCTGTGGCTCTGTACTGGACTCTTTCAAGCAGTTCCCTGTCCTTCTTGAACTGAGAGGCCCAGAAATTCCCAGGCTATTTTAATCTAAGTCAACAGCCATTTAAAAATTGTGGCCAGCATCAAAAGAAAGGGACAACCACAGTTTTGGAAAGAAATTAAAGTAGCCAACATAGTGTATGGAAAAAGTGATACCATGCAAGATTCACTGCATTTTGCTACCAGCAGTAGACCTTGCCTGGTATCTTCTGACAGTACCGTTCACAGTCCAGCTTTCCCCACCATGCTCCAGGAGACCCAAGACATCAGGCACTAATGGTGACTCACCACAACAGGATTCTAGACATAGAGCAATACTTAGGCATCTAAATATTAGGGAGTGATTCCAGTGCTGAAACACAGACTTCTGGTGCCCTTTGAAATGCCATGGACTACTTGAGATACCCTTCTTGACAAGACAGACTTGACTCAGGAGACATCTGCATCCTCTGTGGCAGTTCTGGAGGTCTGGCAGGGTGCTTGAGGCATCTCTAATGTCACCAGGTACATGTGTTTGGTGGTATCACTGGGGACCCAGTCTTTCCATATAGTTTGTGGATGTCAGTCATCTTGATGCTTCAGGTTTCAGAAAAGCTGGGTCATTTCAGGATATTCCCATCACTTTCAATTGAGCATGGAGTAGTTTAGAGCTGTAATTCAGATAGCTGGAATATATGAGATGCCATTCCTTTGTACTACAAAGGAGAACTTCACTTGTGAAATAACTGGATCAACTTAAAGGATGATTTTTCTGGTGGATAACTAAGGAAAGAGAATCTCAGTAATCTCTGCAGTTTTCCAACTATGAATTAAGCCACTTATTTCAGATTAATTGAAATGGAAAACAGGGGATGGTGTTTATTTTAATTTTACAGTTCTCTGGAGGAAAGTAGTTCAGCCAGCATATAAGGTATCAAGTATACTGCTAACTAAACATTTTAGTGAACCCAGTTGTGGAATTAGAAAATCTCCAGGGCTGGTGACAAATATCATAGGCAAACAGAAACATACTATGAAAAAGAAAGCACCTCTAGAATACTTGACATGGAAGAGGTTTTAAAGAACAGATGAGAGAAATACCTAAGAGAGAGCACAGAGAAATAACTGATCCCACAATGAACTGAAAAGATGGATTCAGTGGCATCTTATAGACTTTCTGTTACTTGATTAATTCCCATGAAAGCCCTCAATGTACCATGACATTCTTCATAACCTTATCATTTCTTTGCCCTACACCTTCTACACACACTATTGTGTTAATCTCTCTTTACTCCTTTCAGTGGGTTTCTTCTCTTCAAGTGCCAGGCAGTAATTTCTGTAAGTAGCATAAAACCCCACAGTTTCAATCAAGCTATTAAGTGATTAAACCTCACTTGGTTTCTGCTGATTTTTTTTAATGTGTGTTTTTGTTATATTTTATGTGTGTGTTTTTGTTGTTGTTGTTTTTTTGTTTGTTTTAATAAGAACAGAATTGAAAATTAAATAATATGCTCTGAACAGTAAGTAATTTTTTTTTTTTAGTTACGTGAGCAAGCATAAAGAAACATATATTCAATATATCTTACAATTTATGTAGGATGAAAATCCACCAAAAAAAATATCCAAGTTATTTTACTCTACAGTGTGCTACAGTCTATTTCAACCCTTGTCTTTCTGATGTTGAGAAATGCATGGAGTGTGAACTGCCTCTGGATCCGATTCTAATCTCACTTGTGCAAATGTAAATCCAAAATAACTACTCTGAAGTCAGTTTCAAATGCTGTAATTGAGAGCAGGATTAAAGCTTTAAGGCCATTTTTAAAATAGGGATTTAGATACCTAGTATCTTAAATAGCAAATTAAATCAGATTAAAATTTGACTCTGAGGAATTTATCCTACTGTCAGTTACTGATACTGGACGTGTACTAACATGAGATCTTTATTTCTTTCTTTTTTCAAGGAAAACTCTGCATCTTAGCATTTTTCCTTAGCTGATATTTGGATAAACATATGTTTCCCTTGCTCTGACCTTTTGTCTGTCTAAATAAATTTGATGACCATACAGAGGTGTTGCTAGAGGCAATGAGAATATTCACTGTAAATGAATTATCAGATAAGGTCAGCTTTCTCTTCATTACAGAAGTACATCTAAAAAACTTTAATTATTTCCAAATATTCTTGATAGTTTAGATGTGTTTATTTCACTCAGCAGTATTTCTGGAATTAATTAATTAGACCATAGGATACTTACTATGTTTAGTGCATGGTGATCACCTAGCACTGTATCTTCTCCCTAATAAGATGATTGTATTTTTTAAAATCAGGAAATAAAAGAAAGCAGATGGGGATCCATAAAAATTAGCATACATCTGTAAAACTTTCTTATTAAGTTCAGCTTTGGCACAAAGACACTCTTAATAATCACGTTCATACTAAATCATCATTTCATTTTTGTGCAGAATATTAAAAGCATCTGATGTTTGAAGATGCTTTGCACACAGAGATGCTAGTATGTGGTTGATCTGATTTGTGTGATTTCCCTGTTTCTTCAGAGCTGATGGTTTCTTCACTATGGCTGCCAAGGGGCCTCTGGTGCCCGGCCCATGGAACTGAAGGCAAGGTGCATCAGATGCTTCAGCTGACATGGAGGACCATGGGACAGATCCCTCCAGGGCTAACCAGCATGATCATGGAGGTGCAGGTGACCCAGAAGCTTCCACCTGGCATCACAAAACCAATTCTGTTTTCTCCCTGCTTGACAAACATGGAAAGTCACCTGGATGGACACATCCATTCTTAAAATACAGGTGGGCTGTGCAAAGATCCTGCTTTCTATGATTGGTTTATTGGTTGCTGACTGGTGTCTTGTGTTTGATAAAAGGTAATGGCTGCTCTTTCAAAGTGGGATGTTGCCCTTGTGTGAACCCCTCTGTGAACACGGTTCCCCTTTGTCTCTATTACAGGTGTCATTTTCATGCTGTTGGAATTTTTCCATATTTTTAATGAAGCAATTTTGGACAAGAGCCTTTTTTATTACTATTTAAAGAACAAATCAGAATTGATAAGAAAGAAGGACATGAAAAGCGATGCAAAGTTTCTGGACCATCAAAATTTACTTCAATTAGTCTAAAATCTGGATTTTGTGAGTCACCCACTTGCTGTGGGCAAAAAGAAATGATTCTGAGTCAGAGAATTTAAGTAAATTATTTTTTTGACAGTTAACATAAACATCCAAACAATGATTCCAATACTGAGGAAAATAAAAAAAACCCAAACAACAAAAACAACAACAAACCAACTAAGTAAATAACTTAATATGGGAAACACCTCAGCTTCCCTACCACACCTCTTCCCTTCTTGCTGATATCAAGTCCCCTTTATGCATTTTTCACAGTCGTCTCAGTGAGGAGACAGTGGGGTAGGAGACTAGATTTCCTAGTCAACAGCTTATCTCTGGGCAAGACTAGAGGCAATGTAGGCCCACTGTTCAATGAGGCAGGAGCCCTGGTGATGGAGGATACGGAGAAGGCGGCGTTACTGAATGCCTTCTTTGCCTTTGTCTATACTACTGGAGACCATCCTCAGGAGCCCCAGACCCCTGGGGCCCCAGAAGAAGTCAGGATAAAAGATGAGTTTTGCTTAGTTGATGAGGACTGGGT
>JANIJG010016015.1:123261-134564 GCA_024611175.1 Megaceryle torquata
CCTCTGGATGCAGCCATCCAGCCAATTCCTTATCCACTGAACGGTCCACCCATCAAATCTGTATCTCTCCAACTTGGCGAGTAGGATGTGGGGGAAGGCCTGTCAAAGGCCTTGCAGAAGTCCAGATAGATCACATCCATAGGTTGTCCCTTATCCACTGGTGCAATCACTCTGTCATAGAAGGTAAAACCTTTAGAAGTGGAAGTAGAAAAATTCTTATTAACTCTTGCAACTTGCTGTGTTTTGAGAGATCAGATTGCCTAGGAAGCCTTGAAGGGCAGATGCTCTCTCCTGCTCTGTATTTGTGTAACACTTAGCAGTGAGGATGAGAAGCTCCTATTTGGGACATTTGGGATTAAGACAATACAAATGATGCTATTAACTCTTCTGCAGACAAATGCATCATTCCTGGAGTCTGAAGTATACTTCAAATAAAACAAACAAACAAAAAGCAAAATAAACCAAAAAACATTCCCAAAACATGTGAAACTGATTTTGCTGTAAGGGTAATTTCCTTTGCCTAAAGGAAATCTCTTGTCTGTATTGTAATTTCTTATCTTATTATGTGCTTTCCTCGGTAATTATTACAATTCCTTCCCAATTTGGACTTTAATTATAAAATATCAGTTACAATTTCTGCATGATTAGTGGCTGGAATGGCTACCTGATTCAACAGTTATCTGGAGTATTACACTGAATTCAAGCTCAAAACTATATCTTAAAAAAAAAAAAAAAGAAAGAAAAAGAAAACCTGCCAATACCCTTAACCGACCAGAGGAGATAATTCCTTCATACCAGTTTTGATAATAAACTATGAAAATTGACTTCTGAATATCAATTAAGGTGTTTTTAAAAGCAGTTATCCTGTTTTGCTAATTTTAAAATGATTATTTTTATTTAAAATAAGGAGAACTATTAAAAAAAGATAATTGCATAGCATGGGAAAAAGATGAGATGGAACATTTTTATTACAAAGATTTGAATATGTTTGATTCAACTGTTTCGCTGATTCATCAGATGCAGCTTTCAGGGCCTAGTTACTGCTGCTGGGCTACCCTGTCCAGGAAATGTCCAGATTCATATTCTAGGGATGAATGGCTAAGAGAGTTCCAGGGTAAGTTTGTATTTTAAACATCAGTCTGGCTTCGTTATATAAAACCACGGGGGTATAGCACCATTCAATTCAGAGGAGTGTGTTGTTTGGTTTTTCTTTTACATTTGCAAAGAATATCATCCCTATTGACCAGTTTTTGAAGTGCTTGGGGTAAGTGTTGCTCCTTAGGACTTCTGTCTGCAATGGTCTTTCAGTAAAACATGATCCAGCATCAATAATGGGGCAGGAGCTAGTCCTAAACTGAATGGATGGAGGGTTGGAGTCCTCCACACAAACCTCAGAGAATTGCCTCTTCTTGCTGAGTTTGTGTATTTTCTGCCACAACTCTATTAAATGTGTTTGATTCTAATAAATTTACCCGTGCTGTTTTTGGTACAGTGTGACTGATACAGTTAGAAATTTGTCCAGAGTAGTTAAAAATACAGGCACTGTGAAAGCCATGCTGGCCTGTGAATGGGTGGGGAATTATCCCAGCCTTGGTGAATTATCCTGTGGCAATGGCTGGGCGTACTTTCCTCTTCCATTTTTCTGATCTCACACAATACATATTAATATATTCTTTACACCCCGCATTATTTTTTCCAGAGTGTTTGTGCCCTGTGTCTCCAGTGAGAACTTGCCCTCATGTTATTCCTGTAGTTCCTGCCTTCCTACTCTGAAGGGCACCTCCCTGCCCATCCCCTCTTTCTTCTCTTGTTCAGCTTTTGCTGTCTCACCAGTGAAGCTTCAGGTCTACAAGCAGTTATGCTGAGGAGAGCTGTGATAAAGCAATCTAGACTCTGCAGCCATGATGCTCTAACCCTAATGAAGCCTTTGATGTCCTGCCATGATCCTTTCTGCCCTCCATCTTCCTCTTCCTTCTTCCTTCACTATGTACTTACTTTGTCATGACTTCTAACAGATGGTCAGGGGCGCCTTTTCTTAGGCTCTCTGTTCATCTCTGCAAGCAGGAGCACAGCCATGGCTCCTGGCCCCTCCTTTTGGGGCTGGGTCCTCTGATGAGATCTTCAAACGCCATATCTGCTCTGGCATCCTGCCTTGGGATTTGCCTTTGGCACTTCCTACAGAAGTCTCTAAACTCTGCTGGTCTACAAGGAGGGAGGTGTCAAACAGAAAAGGGAGGAAAGACAGGATCTTCCTCTAGATGATGAAGAAGAATAAAGAACTAAATGGAAGTTTTGGGGAAGGAAATGAGAAGTTGGACTGAGAGTTGCAGAATGGGTATGTGAGAGGCTTTTAGTACAGACACAGTTTTGACACCATACTGCTCACCTCTTCCAGCACACACTGAGAATTCCACCCCTTCTCAGGGGTACTGAATAATATGAGTTTGTTAGTCAGTCTTTAACAGCTGAAAACAGAGAAACCACTTGTAGGGTTTGTTCTGCTGCTTCAGCCAAGTATCAATTTTAATACACAATATCATAGGAAAACATTCGCATACAACAAACTTGGTAATCTGAGGTCACACAGGGTTGGCAGAGAGCAGTGCTCATACGAGTGAGTTTGGCTGAATATCCTTTTTAACAGTGTAAGCACTTGGGCGTTGCAAATTTGATGGTCATGTTGCCTAGCAGATTGTGGAGATGATGAGTTGCTCAGCAAATGGCTATATATGGATGGTGACATTTCACCAAGCAATTAGATGAGAAGTATTTGTGGACAGGAGCCACCTTTTTTTCTCTGTTTGTACATCTCCTAGCACAGTGAAATCCTGGGCTTTTATGTGGGTGACAAAGTGTTGCTGTGCTACATTTGTTATTTGTTAATAACAAAAAGCACAGCAGGAGCAGCTGATTGTAGGGCTTTTCTATTAACTGTATGAACGCATATAGATGACATACATCGTGATAGTATCACGGCTTCTTGGGTGTCTTTACATGGTTGCCAATTAATTCTTTTCAGTGCCTGTGCTCGTCTTTAGGTGTCATGTTGTGATGCAGGCATCAAGGCTCCGTTTGCAACCAGTCAGTCTGAAACCACGCCAGTGCAAGCTGTCCCATGGCTTGGCATGCTGCTGTTGTATTAGGTGTACACACAGGAATGGGACCACAACAAATGCCACCACAATGTGAAACATAAATACTGTGCTGTATGTAGAACACAGCTGGAATCTGGTACTGTTATTGCTGTACCCAGCTCAAGTGACAGACGTGAGAAATCTCTGTGCCTTGGCAAGTAACTGGCATTCTTATGATTGTTTGCAACATGCTGTTGATGATGAATAAATGAGCGCGGGTGCAAACATGCCTCTGAGTTCGTGACTGGACAGGACCCTTTGCAGACATGTTTCTGCCTGAGTTGAGACACAGCAGTGACTGCAGCATTTCCCCGTTGTTCCTGTCTATCATATTCACTGGCTCAGTGTTTATGTGTCATGGGAATAACCAGATGAGTTACTGTGCTTTGCTGGATGCAGTGTTCCAATCTATATATTGTAGTTTGCCATAACTAGTCATCTCGCAACTTTGTCCACAGTTAACAGTAATTTCTAATAGCCTTCTACCAGCACTTCTACTCTTGACACTATTTTCCCTTCCACTGCTCATGCTGCTTCTCTTTGTTCCAGTCACCCTGAATTCAATCTGTTTTCCTTCATCTGCATAGACACCTCAGCAGTCACAGACCCCAACATCTGAGTGTGATTGTGCTTTGCCTTCTATTCTTGGGAATAGTATGAATGGTATCTAAATCCTCTGCTCCCCTGCAGTCTGACTTGTCTGACATCAGCTATCCTTTCAAACCACAGTCACAGAAATCACTGAGTCATGAAAAATAGAGCTGGGAGGGCCTCCAGACTTCCCTGAACTACTCCACGTTCCTTGAATAATCATTTCAAAACCAAGCTTGCATCTGTTTGCCTGTGCAGAGGCCTCATTAGCCTCAAAAAACCTCTTACCTTGCACATAACTGTGTCTACCTGTGATTTAGTTCATATTACCCTCTATCTTCATTGCTTGTTTGCCAGTACATTTCTGGGACTACTCACCCTTGTTCTGATGATGTGTGGCAAGTAGCTTGGAAAAGCTGTAGGGTACAATGCGCCTAACCCAAAGAATCTGATGTCAGACTTCCTGATACTGCTCCATAAACGTGATTGCAAAATTGCTTTTAAGGATTAATTTTTATAGATGAGAAAGCGATTAAAAACATAAAAGCAATTAAGAAATGCTGAGCAATGGACCTTCTTGCCCAGCATGCCATATCTGACAGCGGCACTGGGAGATACTGTTCTGGAAGTTGTTAATCTGGAAGATCATGTGAAACTGGCCACTTTCTGTGGTCCATTCCCCTCATACTCCAATATTCAGTCTCTGTGATCAGAGTGGAAATAAGTACTGGCTGTGAGGAGATCCATTTCCTCTAGGCAAAACAATGGGATCTGGGATTTATTTACTTTATAAAAGATAAGTGCTTACCCATGGCTACTTCCAAATTAAGAATGAAAGTGACTTCCAACTAATCATACATGCACCACTGGGAACGCAGCATGTGGTAGAGACAGATATATTACAGACTCTCCTTCAGAAATAGACCTAACACTATCTTAAAACTACTTCATTTTTTTTTGTTCCTATAGGGCTGCTCCACTGCTGTAGTTGTCATCAACTTCTCTCTTATTTCCTTCCCAAATTTATAACTAACAGCAGGTGTTGACCTATTTCTTTTTCATATGGTCTTCCCTTGGTGGTGTTTCCCAGCCCAGCATAGGGAGCAGTCTTCCTCTTTCAGCTTTCAGTTCACTGGGCTCACCAAGACAGGCTCTTGAAGTCTGTCTTTTTCTCTGGATAATATGAATTACCTGTCCATGCCCTTTTCTCCAATAAAGAATTATTCCTATCTGTAATGTTTCCCAAATTAGATTGAATTCAGTTATGTCAGAGTTTAGGGCTGGATGAAGATGACAAACTCATTTCACTCAGGCTGTATCAAAAAAGACTTCAGAGAAATTGTTTTCAGTTACTAGCTTTGGCTGGGTTTGAATTATCTAGCTCTTTATAGTAGACAATATCGGTCAGGATTTTAGGTCACATTAAAACGGGTGAGTCTGGAATTCATGGTTAAAAAAAAAAATGTACCCAACAACAGAAAATCCAGACGATCTCATGAGAATTCCCTCACCTTGGGCAGAAATCTTGTGCAAACCACTAGAGCTTTTCTGATCTGTTTTTCTTAAGCTGCAGCTGCATCCAGTTCTACACAGAAAAACAACATGACCTACTCCCCAAGGCCCATCTTTTTGCATGCCTCACTCTCTCCACCACTTCTGGATCCAATAAAGGACCAAAGCATTGGGGGCTGGGTTCATCTTCACACAGTCATAACCAAACTATGAAAAAAAAATTTGAAAAGTTTTCAGTTTCATGGCACAGATTTTGGCTAATGTTTACTAATACTGTCAGCCTAGCAAACTAAACTCACAATTTGGAAGCAATCATGTTCTCAATGCAAGATCGTCGCTGGAGAGCACAGAAGAGGTAGTGTGGATTTAAGGACTTTTTGATCATTTTTCTGTGGAGCATTTTGGTACTGCAGAGTCTGAAGCTGCATTGCTAAGCACTGTTGGAACCTCACTTCATCAAGGCTATGAGGGTATGACTTCAGAGGGAGCAAAACCAACAAAAACCAGGAGTGGTATTTTCAAAAGCAGAAAATGGACCTCTTCTGAAAAATTTTCTGCACAAAGATCAGGAAGCTCAGTCTTCATAAAATAATCCTCTTTTGTTTCCAATAAATGCATGTTTGCAGAAAGGTGCATAGCTGTACAAAAGCATACCACAGCTGGATTTATCAGTGTGTGATAAATCAACAGGAAAGCGAAGAAGAAAAAGCAATTTTTTAACAACACAATGTATCTGCTCCAGGAATATTTTTCTAAACCTCTGTTTCCAAAGGAGCAAGAAAGTTCATTGGTCACAAAAACTTGAGATTCTTTTCAAAGTCACAATGTCTGTTTTATTTTATATGGAGATATGAGTATGGTGTGGACAACAAGATAATGCTAAGAAAATATTTTTGTCAATATTCGGCATAAAATCTCTTTTCTGCATCCATTCTTCACTGTGATACAGCTCACCCAACAGAGCTGGGAGTTAATCTTTGACTCTTGTCTTGAGCAGCAGTTGCTAGCTCCATTTTATGGAAACTCACTCACCTGAAAGTTTTCCAAGACCAATATAATCAGCCATCTGGGTATAGCATTTCAAACTGAAGGCACACCTGCATTTGCTGATTTAATCTGAAGAAAGGTAACTAGCTACTAACACTCCACCCACCTCCATTTTGAGCATATTTATTCCTATCCTTGTTTTCTTGTGCAGTTTATCCAAGCTTTAGGATTTTGGCTTTGTTTTTGGTCCTTACACGTAAGAAAAATTGGTCACTTTTCAAGAATTGTAATACAATTTTTCAAAAATTACCAGCTCAGAGTCTTTTAATGTCTGACCTGGAGGAATTAGCTGTGAGGTAGAAGTATGAACTCTGCAAACCTACCATTTACTGTCCATTAGAGGGAAGCAGCTAAGAGTGAGCAGGGAATGCAACACAAGTTCTCTGCCCGCGGGAGTCAAACAGCTTCTCTGATTACACATGCATGCATGCACATAGATATATGTATACATAAGTATGTATATATATGGTGCTCAAGAATATGGTGTAGTAGTGGCCCTAGTAGAGTCAGATAATGTTTGGACTTGATGATCTTAAAGGTCTTTTCCAACCATACTGGTTCTGTGATATGTTCCAGATCCGTTAGAGAGAGAGGGAGAGAAATAGAATGTGGTGCAGGGAAGGAAGGGAAACTTCACCCTTCCAAAAGAGTTGTGCCCTTCAAAAGCCCCATAAAAAACAGTATCCTGGGGTTTGTAGCCTCACTTACGGACTCTTCATGCACTGGGAACATAAAAAACCCACCCCAAACACACTGGTATCTGAGATCTGTTAAAGGAGGTAATTATCAGATTAATGTTTACATAAAGGATATGTTATTTCTTCTTAATAGTAATGGTGTGTCAATTCTAATCTTACACCACTTACTATTTTTGAACAGAACAATTAGATCAATTATGCATTGTTTCCAAAGAGACTGTGCACTCTTCTGGCTCTAAATGCACACAAAGGTTAAAGTGCCTCAGCTGTTCTCTCGGAATGAAAGGGAATGCCATACTCCACGGGGGCCAGTGCAGCCCCAATGAGCTCATCAGCTGCTCCACCCAAAAACTGTCTGCAAAGCCTGAAAGCAGCTCACTGCTTCCAAGCTCATTGCATAAAACACAGATGGGGAGTGAGGATGAGGGAAAGGAAATGCTGTGTGGGAGCGGATAAGCTCAGTCCAGGGGCAGTACCTCTTTCAGTTCTGGTGATGATAGATTTGTCTGCTCTTGGAAATGCAGTGGAAAAGCAATGCCTTATAGACATGGCAAGGAAGCTCTTGTGCACAAGTGTGGGTAGAAAAGAAATAAAAAATACTCAGGGTTTTTTTGGGTAATGGATTTGTAACTGGGAGCAGGCAGGGATTTGTTGTGCTTTTGTAATGCAGTAGTAGCCCTGCTGAAGCTAAGGACAGGTAAGAGGTAGGGCAAGAATAGATGCTGTTCTGAGGTTTTGTTTCCTAAAAACAGAGATGACCAAAAGGGAGCTGTATGAGGGGAAAAGATAGGCCTTTTGGGTTATGGTTGTGCAGCAAACATGAAGGATGGAATAAAGGAATGGAATAATTAAGTTACTCAGAATGACAGTTCTTCATCTGGGACAGTAAAAGCTGAAGAGGAAAGATGTGAAGGTCTGAGGTAGGAGAATGCCCTGGGAGAGAAGATATGGGATACGTAGCTGGATGATGGCTTAAGGTCAAATCTGGGCTGCTATTATAGCCCAACACAAGCTTTCCCACAAGCTGTTCCACAATCTTCAGAGATTAACCAAGAAAGAGTATTTCTCACTCATTCTCTGCTTCTCACATTTTATAGTTGGTATCCATAACTTTGCAGCTTGCAGGACTTAATCAAAGATTTTAACTTCCATCCTTCACGGCAGTGAGTAAGGATATGGTTTTTTATGAGCCTATAGTTTATTTTTCCAGGTCTGTGGCAAACATTGAACATGTGATGGGGTAATGGAATTGTATAATTAGTCCTGAGTACTGCAATCACTTCAGACTCTATTTTATAAATCTGTTACACCCTATTGCCTGGTGCTGTGGGAGGAAGAAGTTTTTTCATTGACCTTCTGTGCTGCTTCTGCAGTTGCTTAACCTCATTGATCTCTCTGGAAGTTGCAACAGACTTACTGTAAAAATCCAACTACTACAGACACGGGCAAAGGCTGGAGAGCAAGTGTAAAGACCTGCACGTCCTGCATTCAGTGTGAAAAAACACCATTCGCAGATGCCTGCAGACTTTCCCACAAACCTTCATTTGCATGAGTGTACTTAATCAGAAAATCTCAGAAAGAAATGGGTGTGTCTATTCATCCATACCAGTGGAAACCACAATAATGAAGTAATCAAACAGGACGTGCAGTATGCAACAGTGCCTGTTCACAGGTGCACTGTTATATGTGAACATACAGGGTGTGCTGCAGCCACCCAGGACTCTGTTGTGCAAAGCTTCTCAGTGTGTTGTTCCAAAGAAAGCAGCCTGGAGAAATAACCCAGCCTTTCCACAGTGGTGAGCTCACAGGTCCTGTGAGTGAGTTTCCACATGAAAACCCTGTCACTGATTTTATTACCAAAGCTCTGCTTTGTAAGAATAGTGTGAAATGAGTCTTCTGATATGGTGCACATACCTTTCCCTATTCTGCACTGAGGTTACCCCCATCTCTACCCATGCCCCTTCTCTAACCTAGGGCTCCTACCCCCTTACTGCATGCCCTTTCTAAATTAGCTTTGTTTGTCACCTCAGGTTTATTTTTCTGTCAAAGCAACTGGTTATTTCTGAATAGTGAAGAGTGAATGTCAGTGAAAGAAGAGAAAGCCTTGCTGGAGCTTTGCTTGGAATCCCTGCATGGGATTCCTCTGCTCGTTCAGGCAGGAATCAGCTCCTTCCTAATCAGCATGGCAAAGGGATCCCTATAATTCAACCAGGCAGGAGCAAAAAAGGAAGAAGACAGGAGGACCTCAATACTTCAAAAGCCTGAGCAGCTTTTCGAGTGGTGGGGACACCAGGAGCAAGGGCAACTGTTGATATCTTTGGCATGAATTTCTCAGTCACTGTCAGTTTATTTGCTTTCTCGGTGTATCTAGTACGCAGCAGCCAAGAAGTCTTTCTGCAGAGGTGCTGTCTTCCTCCTGTGCTCTGCAACACATCTCCAAAAGCACCAGCTTTCTGCTGTGTAGGACCCTGTCAGCTCTCAACACTTCCTCCAGCATGCCTTGGACTGCCAGCTGGAGAAAGGATCTGTGAACTCTCTGGTCTCCGTTGACTCAGTCCTGCTGTTCAGGGCTGAACTGAAGAGAGAGGGCACCTGAATGGTAGTTCCCTGCAAAGAGTAATCTGCAAGCCCTCTAAAGAGGGCACAAATCTTTCATGTTGGATCACTGTATTCACAGATGAAAGAGGTCAGAACATGACCCTAAAAGAGACCAAAGGGGGAATGGTGATCCTGTCATTCACAATCATGATAGAGCAGGTCTTACAGGGCAGATGATCTTCTGCTACCTTTTCAGTACCCTCAACAATGAAGAAGTCACACTCTAATCAAGATACTTCAGCAGCTGAAGAATTTATCTTATTTATTAAGCCACTTGCTTGTTTTGTGGGTTGCATTAGCAAAGCAGTGACAAGATCACACTGTGGACAAGGAGAGAGGCTGAATGAAGCTTAAAGGTTCACAGAACTCCAGGGGACTGTCTGAAGGTGGATGGAGCACCTGACTCCCTTGTGGGCTACTGGCAACAAAAATTGCTGATGTGCACAAGCTTTACTGCCTTCCTGAGGCACCACAGCTTGGAGAAGAGCTTTGTACTTGCTTTGCAGTCAGTTGCTTCTGTTAGCAAACCTGCTATAAAACAAACCCATTATGAACTTTTTTTTTTTGTCATAACAAGGCTGCATTCCTACCTTCTGTGTTATTAATACATCGGTAAAGATTACTTGTAATATTTTTCACTTCTGTAACATGTTCTATCTGGGGAATCTCAGAACATTTTGCAAATATTAATTACTTAGACTTGCAGTGCCACTTGTTACTAGCACTATTTACTAACTAATTGTTGGCCTTGTTTCTAAAGAGGATTATTTTCCGCCTGCTCTAGGTGCTCCATCTCCCACATCCGTAAGTAACCATGTCAGGACATGTGCAGCAGATGGATGTGGTATTAAGATGCTCATGCTGCCCAATCCCTCGCCTGTACTGTGGCATCACATTACACACTTTAGAAAAACACTCTAGTCCTAGAACTGAAATGCTTGGATAATCACAGTACTATATGTGTTATAACAGCTGGCATAACAAACAAGTGAATGAGTTGGTGGCTAAATTCAGATAGAAGATGTTTTGCTTTTTGGAATTTATAAACCTTTTCTTCATGGGCTTGTGTTGCCTAAATGTAAACTAACTTTTTTTTTAGCTTCAATTGGCCTTCTAGTATTGAGATTTTCTTACTGTTTTTAGCAAGGACAACAACTTGAAAACTTTATACTCATTCCTATCTGTTACCTATGATTCTTTACAGGCATGTTGGTTTTTGAGACATCTCCACTCCTCTTGTCTGTGCTTGCAGACCCTCTGTTACAATTCTTCTTATATAGACATTGTGATTTCTCTGACACAAAGAACAGTCCAGTTTCTTTTTTTAGTATGTTCCTTTATTAGTGCTCACCCTTCAAACTCATCACCAAAATATTTTCCTCAAGAAAGATTTTAAGACTGACAGAATTATTATAATTGTTTCTTTACTGCTTAAAATTTAAAGTGATATCTTAAAGGCAATTCCTCTCGTGGCCCTGGGGTTTATTTTCTTCCCAATTCCTTCTGTTCATTTCTGCATTTCTGTGCTGAATCAATATAATGTTAGACAATGTGAAAGAAACCCAGAAAACAATCTATGGGATGATTGGATAATCAGAGTACTGATTAAAAATTAAAATCTACCACACATAATCTGAGAGTAATCTGAAAAAAGAAAAGAAAAGAAAAGAAAAGAAAAGAAAAGAAAAGAAAAGAAAAGAAAAGAAAAGAAAAGAAAAGAAAA
>JANIJG010016015.1:134664-158198 GCA_024611175.1 Megaceryle torquata
AAAAGAAAAGAAAAGAAAAGAAAAGAAAAGAAAAGAAAAGAAAAGAAAAGAAAAGAAAAGAAAAGAAAAGAAAAGCATTACCAGCATCGGATGCAGAGGGAGAAAATCATATTGCTGCTGGTCCTATTACTGTTGAAACCATTTCTTGCTGTTTCTACTTACCTTAACTTGAGTTTATCTAGGTTTTGCTGATGCTTCACTCCAGACAATTTCTATGAGTAAAAAAACAACCAGTTTTTATGTCCCCTACTGTTTCCTAGCAAAATATCAAATCTCTTTCCCTCTTTCATCCCACTCAAGACTCACTGTTTCTGAACAGCAAGTATTGCTGAAATTGATTTGCTTTAAATGAGAAAGTCCTACTATAGGAGGAGCTGACATGCCACAGAAGGGCCACAAAGTTGAACTGCATTGAAATTCTGATTGCTTTACCTTTTTTTACATCCTTAACAACAGTTAGGGCAGTAGCAAGAGAGTCAGTCCTCTTACCCAAGCTCAGCAATACAATATCCCACAACAGCAGTAGGGTAATAGAAGTGCTGTGATGAATTGATGGGTTCATTAGTCTACAATCAATGGGTAAGACTTCATAATAGAATAGACCTCACAGGAGCCAAATACCAGCACTTTAATTGCAGCAGGTGCTCAGTGCCAGGGCATGTATTAAAAAGAAAAATTAAATGTTTCACTGGAACAAAAAAATCCCTAGAATCAAGTAGACTACAAAAACAAAGAGCAAGTTGCCCAGAAAGAAAAAGAAAACATTAACTACCATGCTCATTTCCAGCTTTGCAAACTGGAGCTGTATACCTGAAAGCTGACTATGTTGTCTGTTCTCTCTTCTCTGTTGCAGCAATATCCAAGTACATGCAATCTGAAATGTGTTTGTCCCTGTAGAACCTTTGTGAGGTCAGGGAAGTTCTACTGCCTTTTGCAGGCAGAGAAGTGGCAACTCAGAGGCACATGTTTGTCCAAACACTTCATCTCCACTGGGCTGGGAGACAGTGTGCAAGCAGTTGGGTGGGAGGGTGGGGGAAGGCTTGGCATGCCACCCAGTCCCACTGTCCCACTCCTGCTCCTTAGCACTGCCTATTTGCAGGCACTGCTGTTTTGGGAGCAGAACAAAAAAATGAGCTGTCATGCTTCCTCTCCTGCAGAGATTTCAATTCTCTCTACAGTTTTCCTTCATGACCTGTTCATGGCAGACAGAGAATTATGCTGGGATTTTAGTGAGCTGCACCCTCTTCCTGCCTCTACAGCTGGGCTTCTGTCCTCACTTACAAGAGCCACTTTGCATCACAGCTCCCTTTGCACCAGATGTACGCACAGCAGGACCCTCACTTCAGCAGGCTGCAGTTTTAACACAGATTTCAGGCAACTCTTAACAGTAAAATATACACTTTTTGATCACTTGATGCAGGTGAAGAATGTGTTTCCTGGAGGTATTCAGACCCCCACTGATGTGGTGGAACAATATAAACCAAGTGGGAGAAGAGGGCATCATGTGGGTGGTACAGCACCAAGCTACAAATAAGGGAGAAATAAGTACTGTCAGGTCAGGAGTTTGTTGGCTTGTGGTCTACAAGACATGTTAATTATGATTAGAAAGATCATTCTAGCATTCAGAACAAATTCTGTTCTCGGTTGCTCAGTTTTGCCCACACTGAGTTTCTGAGGTGCCCAAATGCTGACATAGTTAACTTCAAATGAACAAACTTAGCCCTTATTTTAATCAGTCCCCATGACACTTAGTTCAACAGAGGTTATGTCTTCTATACAAGAGCTGATTATTTCCTATTGCTTATAGACAAGTTCCCAAAGAAACATGTAGTAAAACCATACTTAGAAAAATGAAAAAGAACAGACTAACAGCAAGTGTCCTTGGTGATGTCCCTTGCCAACAAAAATGTGACTGACTACAGTGCCTTAAATGTAAATGCAAGAAAGGATATTTATATAAATAAGAGCAAATCTGTTTAAAAAAGACTATGATCAATATGCTTATCTGTTAGGGCATCTACATACATATGTTTTTGTGCTTGTCTACACATACATGTGGGTATGTTTATATATAAAGGGATATGTGACTATATATTTATATATGAACAGCATCCCTGTGTATATGTGTGGGTATCTTTCAGTGTATTTTTATATATCCGTATATAAACACACACACAATATGTGAGACCATGATACTCATGAAGATGCCTGATCCTGTGGTCATGGTAATCTCTGTGGTGGAACTGTACACACTGAGAATATTTTTGTAAGGTTTAAGTTTCAGAGATCAACATCTGTTCAATTAACCATAAGCTGGTAATAAACCATAATAAAAGTGGAAACGAGCTGCTTATGAATGATTTCTGTCTCCTCATGAGGTATGTCTACATGCCACACTCTTATACCTCTTATATATGCCAACTGTTCATGCCGTCTACTTATCTGTAGATACCCAAGCTCTGCTCAGAGACTTGCAGTTCAGCTCTCTTAGCCAGGAGGTTCCAATGGACACATATCTCCTGTCACCACAAGTAAAACAGGCATCTTGGACATAGTTGAGATCGCAAGCTTCCCAATGAAGAATCTGAACAGTCTGACTAACCTGGTTTTGTAGCCTCTACTAGTATTAGTATATCTATTTTAAACTTTGGCTTCATATGACTGAAGAGATGGAGATCTGGACTTTACTGCGGTGGGAAAAATAAGGAGAATAAAGGTGATGATGATCCAGGCAGAGGGGACTTACTCTTTGCCCTGCCATAGGTCTCCTTTTCATCTTCAGAGTCCTTTACACCAACATTTTCAAAATGTGGCTACTAGTTTCTGGTACTGAATGTAGGACAACTCATCTCAATACTTGGGTTTCAACATCTGTCTTTGACAGCCTGGTCTGAATAGTATATCCGTAACACTCAGTGCTGCTTATAATGCTAAGAAGGCTTTACGTACACCATCAAAGACAAGAAACAGTTTCAGTAAGAGATGCTTTTCATGCACAGCATAACTTCTATCAGCAACAACTCTATTACTTCATATGCACTATGCATGCACCAAATATTATCCACTGCTAATTCCATTTTAGTGAGACTGCTGTGGGCAATTGTTTCTTTGTGCAAAGTGTCCTGGGAGAGCACAGCTATAGCTCACTATTGTTTCTTTCTTCCATTGTTGCTGGAGTTTGTTTTGTACTTTCTTGAGCTGTCAGCTCTGTACCACCATCGGTCCAATACAGATAGGGCAGAGATGAAGAAAGACTTGGGATCATCTCTACTTTTTGTAGCATCCTACTGCATTTTATCATTTCATTGTTAACAACAGCTGAAGGCAAGGCCTAATGATATGTTATTGTTAAGAAGCATGAGTCTGAATGTGTGAGAGAGAATATTATAAAACAGAAATAAAAATAGGGGCAATAATATGAATGTTTTATCTGCTATGAATCAGCCTAATGAGAATGAATAAAATATGTATGTCATATAAATAAAGGGAATAACTGTAAGATGTACTTACAGGGGTTGGGGGGCTGAAATGGAACAGGAAGTAGCTTCTGTTTCACTTCATAAGAAAATGCTATTACATGACTTCCTTTCTGCATGGCTGACACAAATTCTCTTCAGGACCCCAGTATTACCAGCAATACCTCTTCTGGCAGCTGGACATGGGTCAAAGGTAAGAAGGATTTTCAGGACTTTGGCTGGGAGGTCATGGGCTATTTAACATTCAGGAATAGGAATGAGGAGAAGGGAAGCCCTGGATACTGTCAGATAAAATGAGAAAGTGGGAAAATCTTGATCTTTTTTTTTTTTTTTGAGACAGAAGTGGTAAAATTTTCATTAGAACACTGCAAAACAAATTATATTTTACCAGCAGGACAGTGCTTTAGTACTCTCAAGGTGGATGATAATAGGAGAATGAGCTCTAGAGACAAAAGAAAAGCTTCCTAAAGGAAATTAAACCCAGGCTTTGCAAATAAGAACAATAGCCTACAATCCAGGTAAAACTACAGACACAAATGACTGAATGCAAAATGAACATTAGCAGAGCCTGAAGCAGTGACACCTCAAAATACAAAAGAAAGGAGAGTGGCTTCACGGCACCTACTGAAACGAATTTATAACAATGTGCATACTAATGAACCCGAAACGCCACTTAGTTTTTGCATCCATTATTCATTGTTCAGCTTTATAGGAAACGAAGCCATACAATGGAATTATTACAGGGAGCATCACTGGGAGTGGGATGATAACAGGGAGGAAACAGGAGCAGCATCTGTTCCTTCACCCCAGTCCCCTTGAATGAAAATTATCATAGCATTGGAAAAGGAAAAAGGTTGCAGGAAAAGAAACCAGATGAGAGGCTCAAGATGTCTTAGAGGGTTTTTTTGTTTTTTTTTCTTTTTTCTTTTTTTTCCCTCTGAAATCTATGGGATTGCTATCCCTAAAGGAGCATGAGGGGCCATGAGATGAAAAGAAATACCATACAAGGGCCTGTGTTCTCCCTCGGCTCTCTGGGCATGTTTTTGGGGGCTGATATATTCCTCTGAAAGTAGAAACTGCTGATGATTAAAGGGTCTTATGTAAGGAAAACAATATAGATAGTGAGTGGAGCTGGTTCAGACAGCCAAATCTATAAAAGCTCCTGGGCACAGGGGAGCTGAAGAAAGATATTCAGAGAGAAACAGACAGAGGCAGCAGTCATAGCATATCCCAGGTTGCTCCTTGGTTCCTGTCCCTTTATGTCTGTGGCAGGCAAAGGCTTTCCTGAATCAGATTTCTCAGCCACCTGCATCACTGAAGGACATGTTGAATCTGACCTCCTAGTGAGTTTACACCACCAGCCAAGACAGACCTATAACACATCTTTTCTAATGAACTGGATCCTTTTTAGTCCAAGGCAAATTTGATGTATTATTTATATATATTTCAAAGTTTCTAATGTTTCTCCTAAACTATCTGCCCCTTATATTTTATTTTCTGAGTATCCAGGGCCACAATAAATCACAGGGGCTGATACAGACTTCATGAGTTAACAGGTACCTTTTCTGCACTCCACTGGCTTTATCTGCACCCCTTTGAGCAGACTGCATCTGACTTATTTTACTGCAAGCTGGAACATCACCAATGGGACTAAGTTTAATAAACTGAAAGTGTATTTTGCATAAATAAACTGGAAAGAGAATGGCTGAGGTTATAAGGGATCTCTGGAAGTTATCTGGTCCACTCTTCCACAAAAGACATGGCACAGACTTCTTCAGCTGTGAGGACCACAAGTTTCCAGACACTGTGTTCATGTTTCCAAATAAATATGCAGAATACACTGTGTATTTAGAACTTTTTTAATATAGCATATGTGGCTAAATTACAAAATTTAACAGGTAATATATGATTTTTTACCTGTCAAATTAAAAAGTAAAGGGATGGGACAAACAGACTCAATGCAATCACAGAGCTTTTACCCACTTTTGCATTTAGTTTATTTTACAGCCTGAAGAAAGCAGGTTGCATCTTTTGCAGGCACACTCAGAGGGTTCATGGAAATTATAGCATCCACTGGTAGAGGTATCAGAGTTAATAACCTACTGGAGCTTTGTAGCTGAAAGTGTTGGGCAATCAGATGTGATATTCACTGGAGTTCAAAGCTGTACTGAAATCTCTGGAAAAGTTTTAAATTTTCATGAGATGGAAAAACATTTTCACACACCTGGAGTATAGTAGAGTGGCTTGTGTATATTTCTGCAAGACTGTTTCTACATCTGGATCTGATACTGTAAGTTCTTACTGAAAAGAAATTAGGGTAACCATTTTTTACAGTTTCACATTTTAGAAAACCAGTGCATTGTTGGGAAAGATTTTTTTTTGCTTTGTTTTGATTTTTTTCCCTGAAACTTAACAGGCTTTCCAATTTTTTATTGTTGGAAACCCCATAATATTTTATCTGCACTACAAAAGGTTTAAAAATAATTACAACTAAAACTTGTGTGAAAATTATCATGTCTAACAGCTATATATCATCACTGCTTTCTGTGAGGTTTCGAGCAGTTGTACTGACAAATTTTATTCCACTGCATTAAGACATTGTCATCCATAGGCATTTGCAAAACTATGGCTTCAGTCATTTTTAATGAGCATATTCTTGTTTTGTCTGATTTTCTCAGTAACAGGAAAAAACAAAGCAGGTGTATAATTGATGTAAAAAAGTTGTGTTTTCTCAACTTGACGATATAGTCAGTCCATCTCTCTGTGTGATAGTATGCTTGCTCTCATGATATCTGTGCACTTATTTTAAGTAAAAGACTCAAAATAGCCTCCTGGCATCCCAAACACAGTATACTAGGAAGAGAGCAGAACATTTGTCCTCAAGGGTTTTGTCTCTACTTTGTCAATAAACCCCCTCCATGAAACCTGGATTCATACCATGCAGATGTGTTGTTCATTATCTCTTTATGTATATAATGAATAAATCATAAAGTCCAAATAAAATTATAAATATTTATATTCACGTACACATGTAAATGGGGTTGCAGTAAGTCAGTATGAACTACCCTGCCTTGTGCTATCTTTTTATTATAATCAAATATGAACTATGTACTTTCCTTCCCATTCCACTGCCAGATTTCCTGACACCTGCAACTTACAGAGTTTGTGTTTGTGGTGGGGAAAAAAAAAAAAAAAAAGAAGAAAAAAAGAAAACTCAGCTACTTCATTGATGGAATTAAATCAGACCTAGATAGATGTGGTGGTAAAATATTTTTCAAAAATCCCATCAGTTTGAATTATAGTTATTCTCAGAAAATGCTTGGGGATATGCTGCACCAGCGAGCTCTGTCATGTCTCTGTGGACCACAGCTCCTTTCTTGCAAGACAGGCAGCCTGATGGCTGCATTCAGGCACCACATCATGAGCCCCAGCTCTGGTACAGGCTGACCTGGGGCCACTTCATCTCCCTTTCCCACAACCACAGTGCTGGTATCAGTTTGCCTATGTTGAATTTCAAGCATTTATGTGTTCAATTCATAAAAAGTAGGGCTTTGGTTTTAATTGGATATCCTAGATCCTACAGTGATAGCAAACACTAACACCTCACCAATTGGGTGCAAACTTAACTGTGGATGTAGTGTATTGCCAGCCCTGGACATATATTTCTGTGTCAGGTGAGATAGTCAGAGATGGCTGGGCTTGAGTCTTTGATATCAACTCTCTATTTTGCCAAATGTATATGTTTCCAGAAAACTTTGGAGAAATTCTGGTTATACTGATGCCGGTGTTAAAACTGTCTGGATTACAAATTCCTATTTTAAGTTGCAGGACTACCAGTGATGAATAAAATTGGGTTTTTTTTGGTTTCCCATTCTGTTTCAACTGAAAAACAGAGAAAGTGAGTGCAGCATTATGGAGCACCGTAGTATCATTTTTCTACAGACAGTTTCTCTCTCTGTCTGCCTTTTGATGTAATTAATGTCACACAAAGCAAGTCATACTAAGTGTATTCTATCACTCTGATAGTGACATCTCAAGACCTGGCCTGATTAGTCTATGGCCTCTCTGTATATTGTCTTTGTGGGACATTGTCACTTGTCTAGCCATGTATGAAGCTAGAAACAAAAAATCTAAATGCTTCGTCCTCACACTACTGTTCATACCTGTAAATCTTGTTGATTTAGAAATAAAAGTGGGCTGCTAGCGTTAACAGATACTTCTTACAGAAGATAGTTGCTTACTGTATGTGATGTTTATAAAATGACCAGAATTCCTTTCAGGAGGTAACACCATCATGTTCAGTGATGGATAGGAAAACAGACTGCCACTAAAATGAAATTCACGTTATTCATCAGGCCACGGTGTGACAGAGAACAAACATTAAGAAGGTCATTCTGATCAGATTTATCAAGTTCATGATGTTATTCCAGCTTTCATGAAGCTAAAATCCAAACATTCTGATGGATGGTGGTTTAGGAACCTCCTTGAGAACAAACTTGTAGGAAAATATTCTAGAAGAAATTGTAGTTTGGAGTTAAAATATCACGATCAGCCCATGATTTAATTCTTCCTCCATATTCATGTGCAGAACTTGAAAGTTGATGATGTCTGTTCATCTGCTTCAATAACTACATCTTCAGCTCTTGCTTGTTTCCAGCACTGTGAATACACAGATGAAATAAGACATGCTGTTCCATTTATAACCAGCAATTCTTTTGCTTCCGTCTTAAATAGTTTGCAGGAAATGTTTTCTCTAGTTTCATGACTGAGCCTGGAGCAAGAGTAAGGGTGAAGGATGTGGCAGTGAAGAATGGCAGACTTTTTGAGGTTCTGGTGGTCTCTCAGTACAGCCACCCAGGCTGCTGATTACCTCTAATAGAGACCCCATCTCCAAGATGGGTGGGCAACCCTGCTATAAAATTACAGACCAGTGATGTGAAGGAGACAGTTATAAATATTGTTCTGACATAAATTCCACAGTAATGCAAAGCTTCCCTTTGTACACCTTGTCTACTTTACAAGTTTTTTTACTGAATTACCCATTTCCAGTCCCCTTCCCCAAATATTTAACCTTCATATTAACTCTTTTGAATATTACATCCTACTTGCCCACTAACCTCTCTTCCTACCCAACCTACCACCCTCCATGAGCACTCCCAAATTCCATTCCAGCTGCTGTGGCACATCATTTTGCAGTTGTTTTCCTTCCCCAAGCCAACACTCAGACACCTGCATCTGCCTTTCTCCCCAGGGTCCTCTTCTCTCCCTCCCCAGCACCCAGTCCTGCCTATTTGATTATAGTTTATTCTGTGCTGGTTATACCACACAAAGCAGTGTAACGCTTCATGGTGGTTCATTAAGCAATGCAACCACCATTTATGGCATGCTTGCTCTCTCATCCTCTCCCCATAGGAAGGTGTTTTCACAGCACAGTGTTCACTTTTGAGATTTTTAAAGTCTACATATGTATTTATGTGTATATATATGTATTTATGTATACATATATAGATAGACATGTGTGGATACTTATATGAGCAAGTCTGTATTTATGTATGTATACACATCCAAACACACACACATTTTGCCTTGAATTCATATGAAAGAAGGATACAGCATGAAAATGGGCCTTGCCAGTAAGCACAGCAAGGAATGAGAGCTGAGAATATCTTTATTTTTTGGGGCAGCTTCTTGACACAGTTTGGGTTAACCCTTGAGAAAGCTGCGTCTCCCATAAGACTGGATTTTACCTTGGTTGTGGCTGGAGGAGCAGAGCATAGATCACTGTCTTTGTCCCAAAGCTTTAAGCAGTCCTTCGGAGATTAACATCCTTTCACTGAAACCTGAAAAATGAAGAGCATTCATGAGAACTTGGGTCCATATTAGATGGTGTGCAGAACTACTGAGCATACGGAGCAGGACTCACTTCACAATAGCTAGATATGCTGTTCTGTGCATTTGCTGCTGTTTCTTTGCATGAGTGATATTTCCATCTAGATATTTTCAGGGCCTTTTAAGAGCTGAAAGAGTGCAAGACTACTGATTTGGAAGCCTTTGGTGAACAGCTGCTTGGCAAAAGCAAATATGGTATTTTTTTCTATGCAATTCACCATTTGCAAACTTATTAGAGTGGAATAATTTAAGATATCCCAGCTTTTACTCTTTGTTATTTCTGCCATTTTTACCATGCTCCATCCAAAGCCACCTTCTCAGCTTCTTGCCATATGGATCTCTGCAGGTGCAATACATCAGACAATGCCTTGTGCACTCTAGGACCTTGAGAACAACTAAATCAGGTGGGGTTGCGTGCATTTGCAGCTAGCTTCTTGCAGGGAGGAGTGCATTGCTCTGCACTGGTACCCTGCCTCCTTCTGATCTAAGGGTTGGTATTTGCAATTGATCCCCACACGTCTTTGCAAAAGTCAAAACCTAGAAGTGGAGAATGAGCCCACTCACCTCTTTGAAGACTCTCTTCTTGCTTAGATGGTGGGGGTGGTTCTGCATGGTCTTTTCTCCTAGCACATGGGAAAGTTGCATGAGCTCCTTGGCACCCCTATGCCCCTGACACTTGGTCCCCAGAGTGGTGCTTGTTCATGGAATAATTCAAGTGGTAGAAGTCTGGGGTAAGCTGCAGGATGAAGTTTGAGGCAAGCTTTCAGTATATGACTGAGGAGCTGGGTGGGAGAAAGACAGTTTTACATAGCTACAGCCCTGGATACATGCTTCTGTTTCACATTAACTATGCTTCTGATGGTAATATACAAAACTCTCCACTGTATAAGGATATTAAACACATTGTTATCATCAAGAACAAAATGGATTCATTTTAGTGAGACTGTATTAAACATATTGACTGTTCTCCCTTCCATACCCTTTACTGCATACTGGCTGATGACATGCTTAACTCTTAAAAATACCGTAAGCATGGTCAGGGCACATGAAATTTTCCGAAGTAGAAATAGGATAGGGAGGAAAAAGGATTATCTCAACAGCACATTTTTGCACACAGGTCTGCTGTTATACAGTATCAGATGAAGCTAATCCTTCATTTCACATATATTCACTTGGCTTCATTTCTTAGGGCTATATACTTCCATCAGATTTATAGTGTGGATCTTAGATATGTTAGAGAAATGAATGATGTTCTCAGGCTGCGAAGTTCATCTTCCACATGCTCCTAGACTCCAAGTACTCCAAGTTACTCTGGGTGCTTTACCATTGCTGCTGTGGGGTAAACAGATCGCAGGGAGGGGCTACATTTTCACAGAAATAGGGTATTTTTCACTGGCTGAAATTTTGGCTGTTTCAAGTGCAAAATGCCTGAGGTGAAATAATTGCTGTGCAGCAGTCTTCTCAGATGTGGTGCCAAGAGCCACATCAATGGCTATGCTGGACTGAGCTGCATTGCTGCAGACTCCTTGAAGTCACAGTCACAGCTGTGCCACCCACCATCGCTGGCAGGGGGAATCCCTCATGGTGACCCTGACCCCCTGCAGCTGCTGCTCTGGATACCTCAGGAAGATGGTCTTTGGGTCAGCTACATTTCTTCATGCTCCATCCAGCAATGCCTCTTTGAAGCCACAGTCCAATGTTGTCTAATGAGACTTGCATGTGAAGGAGGTGGGTTTGGACCCTGATGGCATTAGTGAAAGCCCATGGGCTCTCTCTGGCCTTTTCCACTTCTCAGGTAAACATAATTTTATCAATGAACCTTTTTTAGAAGGGACGTTTTCCTTGTAAATGTAATTCAGTTTAGAGCCTCTAAACCAAACCAGACCAGGCTGCCCTCAAGCCCTGCCAGTCTGGAGTGGAGGAGGAAGCACTCTACCCTCATACAGGTTTAAACCAAAAATTGTGGGCACACAAATTGGCAATGTCTGGGGCCAGACATTTCAAGCTTGATTTGGTTTCATTTTTCTTGCAAATTTCACCAAGAGCAGAAACTAGTTTTGAAAACTGGAGTTCAGCATTTTAAAAGCTGCAGTCATTTAAAACAAACATTAGATAGAAGCACATCTGAGCATCTCTCTATGCCTTTGTAAATAAATTTTAAGAAGTGCATCTTAAAAAGAATTCTGTAGGTTAACATATGCCTTTCCATTGATAAAATCTGGAGGCTTCACATCTTGAATAACTTTGAATCAAGACATATACATGCTTTTGATGACGACTCAGTTTAAAATGCATGCAAAGTTAGCAGAACATGATGTGACTTAAGAATTGCTGCTGCAACAGGGAGCACTTACCAGGGAAAACTGCAAGTTTTGTTCCAGAGAAGCAGCAGACTGTGGTTGTCTCCAGGAACCTGGTGGAGATGAACCCTCCTTATTGCAGGATGAATGGGCTAGGAGCCTTCTCCCCTCCCAAAACTCATGACAAGCTGTGCTTCTGCTCCTTCTCCTGACTGGAGGCAGTGTGCAGGAACCTCCAGAGGCATCCCTGCCTTCCTGAGCCCTTTCCACAGGCTTCCAAGTGGCAGAGGATGGTTTGACACAGGGGTCACAAGCAGCATTAGAGATTTGAGTTTAATTAGCAGCAGGTAAAAACCCCTGTCCTCCCTGTACAGATGTTTGACGGGACTCCCAGCCTGGCTTCAGCAGCATCAGGGCTATAGCAATCAACCACATCCACTTCCTCTGCAAGAGGGAACTCTTCTGGGAATCAAAGCATGGTGTCTGTCTAAGAAAAAGCTTGACCAGAGCCAGATTACAAGAAAAGAAATGATAGCTAGAGCTGCCTCTGACAGGCCAGGGCAGTTCCTTCATGCTCCTGCCTTAGATCAAGTCTCCCAGGTCACCCTCAGTGTGCTTGGGTTCACATGGCAGGGGAGTCTCCAAGTACATGGACTGGGATCCTTTGGGATGAAACAAAACCAGAAGATGCATCTCAGTCGTTAAGGGGAGCTCAGTCTGCTCCAGTCACCCACCACCACAGAGAACACTGGCTTCTGCACACCAGCTCTGCCACTCTGGAGTCTGTCCCTGCTGCCCCATGTTGGCCAGTTGGGCTAAGCACTGGAGGCACCGTCCCTGTGGTCAGCTTTCCTCTTTATCAGAACCCTTCCTTATTCACTCACTGTTTCCAAGGAAAATGATGCACAGAGAAATTTGTGCCAGAAGGACAGCACAGCAGAACTGGAACAGATCCCAGGTTATCTTTGCCTAGGACCAGACATCACTCAATCACCTTCCTATGTATCTGTTCAAGACATGAATCTTCACAGACACTAGCTTTTACCAGGGACAGATCCCATCAGGCAGGGACACAGAGGCACCCCGCAAGGTGTGCCAGTCCTAGCCTGTGTCTGCCATTCTGCTCTACCCAGGGAGGGACAAGAAAGATCAGGGCAATTACTGTATACTTTTCTGACAAGGAAGACAAAAGGGAAGAGAAAGACCAAGATATAAAAGTCATCTGAGATTTGTCTGAATGCTTCAGCCTGCTGTCCTAAAGACAAATTTTGAACACATTGGTAAAAACTTACAAATATTAGTAGAAGGGTGATCTTTGTCTGCTTGCTCTTACAGAAGAAGCTTGTGGGAAAAAAATATACACTTTTCTTGTCCTCAAAGGCACTGTCTTTTTCTATAGCTGTGTGGCAGCTTTGCAGGTTTCATCAGTGGGACAGCTAGTCTGCAGTTAATTAGCCATGTTCTTACTAATAGGGATAAGAAAAAGGGAACTACGAGCAAGACTGCACGCTTTTCCAGACCTGTCCACGGCTCTAAAACTTGAGCAGGTTCATAGCAGACCTTTAAGAGTGTGTACCTATGCATGGTTTCTAGCCATGAAGCTCTTATTGCTGCATCTGTCTCCGTAAGAAGTGCAAGACACAAAAAAATACTGTATGGGACATTTGTTCTTGAACCCTTTGCAATAAACAGCTTGAATGTGCTCCTTTTGTTCACAAGGTCATTACTCTAGCAAGTGCCCTCTGCTTTGAATTTCAGGTAATACAACAGTACAGATTAACAATTACAAATCAACTGTCAGCTCAGAATGAACAAAAAGTGCACTGATAACCAGCTCTAGATGATATCTGTGTTCCGTGTTGTTCAGAGTCAGAGGGTATAAGGAACACAAAATATGCACCTCAGCTTCTTGCCCACCTCTTCCATCTCAAACGAGATTCTCCAGTCTAACATTTTTTCAATTCCTGATAGAGGGCCATGGTAAGAGAGGAGCCATTGTAGTGGCAGGTTTCTACTCAGCATCATACATCACTGTCTTGAGCTATTCTTAGTGATGCTTGGAAAGCAGTCAGAGCAATCTGTGAAACTAGCCAGTGATGCTGACAGCATCTCACCACAATTATGATGATGTATACAGTGCTAGCTAGTAAGGCTGGGGAAAAAAAAAATAGCAAAACAAAAGAACAATCTCTGTTTTACATTTTTTTTCAGAGGTGCTGGCATAAAGGATTTCAGGAAAGGGAAGGAGTGAGGAAGAGAGGAAGGGAGGGGGAGAGGGAAAGAGTTAGGACTGAGGAAGGTCACTGAAAAGGACACCAAAAAAATTCTGAAACAGAAAACCTCTCTTCAAGCTCCCTTTTTGTTCATTATAGACTAATTTGATTGTCAATAATTCTGACTCAAAGAAATTAGAATTACTGGGCTGGATTTAAGAAATCTTAAAATTCAATATGGTTTCAGAAACAAGAAGAGTGAAAAATTTAACCTTGTTATACATGGGACTGAAGTTATCAGGGAGGTGTCCTTTGCTGAAATACATGAGTGCAAACTTCATGCTTGGCAATGAAACCATGCTGATTTATGTCAATTGAGGCTTTGACCTGTGTAGAGGAATCTGCTATTGCATTCTTTCCACTGCAAAGCTTTTCAGAGCTCCACATCTCTTGTGATGCCCATTATGAACAGTTATCATCAGATGATTATACTAAAACCTAGGCACAGAAAAAAAAGATACAGGCATGAAAATGCAGGAAATCAGTGAAAATATAGTAATGTTGAGCTCTTTTATATTATTGAATGCTTGCTCGGGGAGCTGCAAAAGCACTATTATTTGAATCATAGAATCATCTAAGTTGGAAAAGACCTGTAAGATCATTGAGTCCAATCATTAAACCCTACTCTACCAAGTCCACCACTAAGCCATATACCCAAGCACCACATCTATACAGCTTTTAAACACCTACAGGGATGGTGACTTGACCACCTCCCTGGGCAGCCTGTTACAATGCCTGAAAACCCTTTCAATGAAATAATTTTTCCTAATGTCCAGTTTAAACCTCCCTTGGTGGGGCTTGAGGACATTCCCTCTTGTTCTGTCACTAGTTACTTATGAGAAGAGAACAGCACCTGCCTCTCTACTACCTTTCAGGTAGTTGCAGAGAGTGTCAAGCCTCCTTTTCTTCAGACTAAATAGCCCCAGTTCCCTCAGCCACTCCTCATAAGACTTGTTCTCCAGGCCATTAACCAGCTTCTGTTCTTCTCTGGACCTGCTCCAGAACCTCGATGTCTTTCTTGTATTGAGGTACCCAAAACTGAACACAGTACTCAAGGTGTGCCTTCACCAATGCCAAGTACAGAGGGACAGTGACCTCCCTGGTCCTGTTGGCCACACTATTTCTGATACAAGCTAGGATGCCATTGGCCTTGGCCACCTGGGCACACTGCTGGCTCATGTTCAGCTGCTTGTCAGTCAGTACCTTCAGGTCCCTTTCTGACAGGTAGCTTTCCATCCACCCATCCCCAAGCCTGTAGCGTTTCCTGAGGTTGTTGTGGCCCAAGTTCAGGACCTGGCACTTCACCTTATTGAAGCCCATGACTGACCTCAGCCCATTAATCCAGACTGTCCAGGTCCCTCTGCAGAGTTTCTTACCCTCAAGCAGATCAACACTCCCACCCAACTTGGTGTCTTCTGCAAACTTACTGAGGGTGCACCCTCTCTACTCATCAAGGTCACTGATAAAGATGTTAAACAGAAGTGGCCCTGGTACTGAGCCCTGAGGACCACCACTTGTGACCAACTGCTAGCTGGATTTAACTCTGTTCACCACCACTCTCTGGGCCCAGCTGTCCGGCCAGTGTTTTACCCAGCAAAGCATATGCCAGTCCAGGCCTAGGGCAGCCAGTTTCTCTTAAGGATGTTGTGGCAAAAAAGTGTAAAAGGCTTTATGGAAGTCCAGGTAGACAACATCCACAACTTTTCCCTCATCCACTAGGTGGGTCATCTTGTCATAGAAGGAGATCAGGGTCATCAAGCAGGACTTGCCTTTCCTGAACACATGCTGGCTGGGCATGATCCCCTCATTGTCCTGTAAATGGTGTGTAATGAATGGCACTGAAGATGATGTGCTCCATGACTTTCCCTGGCACTGAGGTCAGCCTGACAGGTCTGTAGTTTCCCAGATCCAACTTTTGACCTTTCTTGTGGATAGAAGTCACATTTGCTACTCTCCAGTCCACTGGGACATCCCCAGTTAGCCAGAACTGTTGGTAAATGATGGAGAGAGGCTTAGTGAGCACATTCGCCAACTCCTTCAGTATTCTTCGGTGTAACTCATCTGGCTTCACAAACTTGTCTATGTTTAAGTGGTGTAGCAGTGCACTGACTATTTAAGGACTATTGGGTTGGGAAGGTCTCATTCTGCACACTCTCCCTGTCTTCCACCTCAGGGAACTGGGTGTCTAGGGAACAACTAGTCCTACTGCTAAAGACTGAGGCAAAGATGGCATTAAGCACCTCAGCCTTTTCATCCCTTGTCACTCTGTTTCCCCCTGCATCCAACAAGAGATGGAGATTCTCTCTAGACCTCCTTTTGTTGTTAATGTATATAGAGAAATATTTTTTATTGTCTTTAACAGCAGTAGACAGATTGAGTTCTAGTTGGAATCTTTAGTCTTTGATGGGCTAGATGCATATATTAGAACAAGGAATAATCCTGCCCCTGTGTCATGAAGAGGATGTCTAATTTTTTGCACTGCTGACTTTTGCTGTGTGTGGAACAACGCAGCTGAAAGAAGAATCAGTCAGCATGAGTGCTTAGTGAGCCTGATGCCCTTGTGGTGTTGGAGGTGGTAACAAAAGGAGCAAGGCACAAGGCTATTTTCCATCCTTTGCAGTAAGAACTGAGTTCTGATCAGAACATGTTTGTAGCTGCATTGGGGGCAAAGAGGCTGCCCAGCAGAAGTTTGCTCTCCAGAAGACTCCAGCAGTGCTGCTGAGAAGTACTGCTGAGAGCACAGTCCTCCCACTAAATCTGCCTTTGCATCAGACTTGCCACAAAAACCCCATCATACTGCTGTCACATGGACACGGCAAGCATATCCTGCACTCTGTGTATAGATTACAGTAAGACCATCTCCACAGGACCTTATCAGATACTAGTATCAAGCATTTCCCCAGTTCAGATCATTATTGTTTTCTGAAAAAACAACAGCATCTAAACAGAGAGCTTTAGTTAGTGTGAATACAATAGAGTCCTGACCTGTAAGTCTGGAGGGACTGGCTCAGCCCAGGCCCTGTGCATTGACTGAGAGATCTAAACAGCACAGTGTGCATTGAATAAGCATTGCTAGAAACCCTGATAAACAGCTTCTTTTCCAGCCATCCTTAGAAGACGCAAACAGCAACAGTAAACTGATCCAATAGTCCTGCCTGGCTTCATGATAAGCACTGAAGGAGGGATTCAGGAACCCAAAGAGCGACTTCAGTGAATTAAATGTGAGGAAGTCAGATCAGCCAGACTCCCTCCACAGCACACAGAAGGAAACAAGCACATCCAGAGGACATGTCCATGAGCCTTAGATGTTTGCTGTGGTATTAATTTAAACCACTCTTTAGAGGTGGCTTTCCACTGATGACCACAGGGCCTGAATGAATGACTGAGAAGAGATGCTTTGTCTTGCTTTTAGATAGCAAACACCACAAGAAATTCTCTTTCCCTCTCATGTTCCAGTTCCCCAGAAAAGAATGCAAAGCTCATTAAAATCAGGCTAATTTCCATGATTTCTGAATAAATCCCATTCAAGCACCATGGGCCCACAGCAAGGTTAGGAGCCCTTCTACTAGACAAGGCCAAGAAACACACTGTTCCTGGATCACCTGGAAATCACACTTAGTTCAGCTTTAAAATTCTAGATTCCAAGCGACTGGAAAATCTTTAAAAAGTTAAAAAGAAAGGGTAGCTGAATGCTTCTAATACTCTAGCCAGCAACAGTTGCACTCCTTGCTGTCACTCATTGTACCAGTTCATCCATCTCAAGTAAGTCTGGTTTCCTGGGCATGAGTAAGAGAAGGAGAGGAATAGCACAACCTGTCAGCTTGGTGTGATTCCTTCTGCCCTGGGCAAAAGTGGCGTAGCCTTCCTGAAGATGTGACAGTTGCACAGGAGTGCCCAGCTGCTTAGCAAATAGCACATGCCTCAATATTAAAAGCATAAAGATTCATCCCATTTTACTGCAGAGGCGTCTCCAAACCAGCTGCTCTGTTGGAAGGCAAATGAGGACGTGTCTTCCCATTTGCATGTTGCCAGTATTTAAAAATTATGCATTTGGGCCCTGTTGTGCCAGCTACTGCACGAATAGTACAAAAGACAGCCCCAACAGGCAAACAAACTGCCAGGCAAGAAGGAACAGCTACACCAATCCCAAGAGGAAAGGCTGCACATCAGCCTTCTGTGTGGGTTGCCAGGCTCACCTTTGGCCCTGCTGCTCTTGTGCCTGAGAAGGGGCGTGAGGGAATATTGGAAAGAGGACAAATGAGGTAACTTTGCAGGTGTCTACAGGGACCTTCTCCAGTGGGAGGGCAGGCATGGAAGGAAAAACAAACCCTTCAGCTGCTCACTAAATGGAACCTGAAGATCATGTTACCAGCACTGGTTCATTCCCACAGGCATGCTGTGGCTCTCTGGTGCACTGCACAGCGCAAACCCAAGGCAAGATGATGTGGATTAAGCATAGGGTGCTATGCCTTAACATGCTGTTTCTCAGCCTTTGTGGTGGGTTTAAACCTTTGCTGTGAGCTTTTATGTTGGGTATGTTAGGGTTTTTCTTAGTCTAATGAGTTTTCAGCATGTCTTTGTTCCTTGCCAGCTCTGCAGTCACACATGTATAATGCAGCTCATCCTCCAACCAGAAAACCTATTTAATATTTCTCAGAAGGATTGGTAGTATAAACAGGACATAAAGCACTCAAAACAGAAAGCAAGTGGGTCACCACAGCCCACCACAGTGGTGGTGTGGAGAGTGCAGCCTTGAGTGGTTAAACCAGCATATGCTACTGATTAATGGCCAGTCCTGGTAGACTACCCTCTCCAAGACCTACACTCTCCTTCTCTTAGTGGCTAGATAGAGGTACAGTGAACAAAAAGTCATTTCCAGAAATATGCAGGGTCTGTAGTGACCAATGGGCAACACTGGGAAAAGGACAAATTGATGTGTAGAGAAACTCTTGCAAATTTCTGCTGGTAGGGGGCATGAAAACAAAGGCACAATTCTATGGAGATAAGCTAGTGATGTTCCCCACTAATGCTCTGTCTTGTTTTAAAGTTCAAGAGATACTGCAGCTTAACTTGCTTTCCTAGACTGGAATTCATCACTGCTAATAGAGCAGAGCCACAGGGTGAGATGTTAGACATGCACTGGCAAGAGCAAACTGTTGCTGCATGAAAATCAGCCCACATTAATGTCCTTGAAGAATCAAAGTCTGGGTGGAGGATGTGCTTCCCTGCTATGCCCAGGGGGTGTTCTGTTTACTAACTGGCTGGAGGATCAACAGTTCCGTTTTTCTTGATTTTCTGGTGTTAAGCATTTTTTGCCCTCTGTTCAGCTGCATCCACAGAAGAATAATGTAAAGGAGAAATTACAACACTGAACATTAAAAATCTCTAGGCACGGCGTTTTCTGTGTTTGTGTGTGCACCCTTAGAAGGACTGTAATACATTTGAAAGAGGAATTTCTTCCCCTCAAATAAAAGACCAGTTGTGAAATGATTTTTGCAAGCTTTACTTTTTTGACACATCTAATTAAATACAGTGGTGTGCCTGTAATCAGACATATACCAGGTGAGAAGCATTTCCCATGATTCAGACATGAATTGTAGCTTCAAACTGTGATGCCTTTTGTTTCCTGTGTGCTTGCATTGTTTTACTGCTAAGATCACCACACAACAGATCACCTGCTTTCTCCTTGGAGCTGCTGAAGCCTTTGTACATTGGAGACGTGCTGTGCTCTTTCACTGACATCTAACTTTTGTTCTTTTCACTTTTCTTCCTTCCAAGTCAAAAGTCAGTACATAAGGCTTCTTGCTTGCTTATAGGAACTATCCCTCCATAAATCACTGTGTCCCACAGAAGTCAGCCATCAGTGCCACAGACAGTGGGGCTGAACATTGTGGTGACATTGGAGCCCAGGAACTGAGAGCTTGTGTTTGTTTATGTACAGTAACTTCCCTTCCTCCCCTGCACAAAGTCCTCTGTGGCTTTCAAAGCAAGATAGAGAGTTCTGCTGGGATCCTCCCTCCCCGGGAACTGAAACACCCTCAGAAAGTCTGATTATGTGTTATTTTATCTCAATTGCCCAGCCTCTTTATACGTTAAAAAAAAAAAAAAATCTGTGAAAAACATCAATACAGATACTAAGCAATGCAATCACTCCTTGAAAACCAGACTCAATTTGTAAACTCATCTCCCACAGTTTGATGTTGCAATATGAACTCTTTGAATGTGGATATGTTTAATGGGAAGAAAAGTAAACTGTGAAACCAAAGGATACATGCACAGAAACCTGATTTGCACATTTCACTATATGAGTCAATATTCACTGATTTCACATAGACTACAAACTCTGTTAGTGTCTTGAAAGCATAATAACTTGTTCACCTTCAAAGAGTACCTAAACAGTATATCCAAACCAGTTTTTATGTCATAAGTGATTATAAGGCTTTTCCTCTTGCAAACACAGCATATCATGTGTAAACTTTTTTTATTATTGTTATTTTAAGGAAACTAAGCAATTATTTTATTTTAACAAGATTTTTTTTTTTTTCCCCAGCTCCAGTTGTTAAACTGCAAGCTGAATCTGGAGCTCCCAATACTGTGGCTGATGATGTGTTTGTCCAGTATACAGCTTCAAGTAAAGAATGCATGCAAATACAGAAAAAAAATTCATGAATCCCCTCAAAAGCTGCCATAAAAGGGACATCATATGAGATAATTGAGCCAAAGGCTCAAAGATCTTAATCCTTACATTTTCAGATCATGATATATCTGTGGATGCATTTTCAATTCTTACTAAGAAAACCAGGAGATAAAGTACAGTGTTTTAAAGCTCTACCGCATGAGTTGTCCAGTGCTGGTAGGACTATGTAAGATTGATCAAGAGTTTCCTGAATTGCCTAACAAAAGAAAAAAAGTGCAAATCGGTGACATTTCCATGGGCCCATGTGATTCAGTCCCTTACACATTATCACAAATCACAGCCCTCCTTTCCTTCTGTATTAAATTCAACCTCCAGCTCACGAAAGGATGAGACTGAAGGACAAGCAGAAGTTTCTAAGTAACACAAGAGACAGGTTCTGCCCATCTGGGTGGTAAACATCAAAAAAGGAGAAAAGACATGAAGGCAGAAAGCAAAAGCACAGAAGGATTGGTGTTGTTAAGGAATTCAACCTCCAGTCATTCCTTCCACCAAGGGAAATGAGATTGTTTTCTTTGTCATGCAACAATATGCAAATTAATGTAACTAGCTACAAAACAAGCTTCTATTGGATGCAAAATATTTCCCTTCATAAAATTAAAAAGTAATATTTAGAGAAAGACTCACAAATACAGCATATTGTTTTTCCATCTCATTTAAGTTGTAATTTGCCATTCATTTACTGATACAAATGATTGCTTTTTGACATAATATTTTGGTAAGAAATAATTGATAATATTCTCTGAAACAAGAAAATGCATTAAAATGCACTTTTTTTTTTTTTTTTTCTCAATACCTGGGAGATTTAGAACAGTTTTTTGCAATGGAAAGCCTAACTATTCTTTCTAATGATTTATTTGTCTGCTAATCACTTCCAGTGCTTCTGCATCTGCTAAAAATGGTTTACTGCTGATTATCAGTGAAGTTTTATTACTTTGTTCAACCCACTTTAAGACCTTTATTCAAAGAAAGCCATACTATTTTTTTTTTCTCCGGGAGGAAATGTAATTTTTTTCAGCTGGTTATGTGGAAATTGGTGAAATGATTCCCAAGTTGGGATATACCTGTATATACGTCAGGGAGACAACACAGACTTTCTGCAGTATCACATGTACAATAATTTCTGGAGTGATACAGTGATGATTTAAAGATGCTGTTCATGTTTGCACCAAATTGAGAGAGACCTAATATTACTTTTCAGCCACATAAATCATGATCAGTGCTGCTGAAATTATCAGACTTCATTCAAATGAAGGAAGGAAAGCTGAGATTAGAGTTTATGTTTATAATTAATCCTGACAAACATATTTTAATGATGCCAACTGCAAAATGCCCAGTTCTGTGCACATATCATCTACTCAGATGCTCCAGAGGTACTTTGAGATTTACATTCACCGTCTACATATTCCTGTCACTTACAGCACACATCACTCTTAGAGTTTTATGATCTTATTATATTATTTATTACTTATTGTATTATCCTATTATCTTATTGTATCACTGGGGCTCAGATATTGAGAAATTATGCTCTTACAAGCCATTATGAAATTATTTCCACTCATTAGGGCTTTTTCAGGAAGAGCAATTATTTCTTGAGAGTTTTCAGTGGCATTCAAACCTTAACCAGAGGTTGGCCTCATGCTTGTGTAGGTACAGATCAGACCTAGAATGAGAGGGAAGTATGCAGGATGGGTGTTGAACTGAAGTGTTAAAATCATCTCACCTGTGTTGAGAACTGGTTTAGAACAGCTATTCTCATCTGGACCTTTCTTTACATTATCAGAAGAGCAGCAGAAAAAAAGGGCTCAAATGTTCAAAGAGGTCATGGAGCTTTTGAGTCTTTAGAGGTAAATTTGCAAGCTTAGTGGTTTGCAGATACCTTTTTGGACAAATACATATTGCATATTGTCAGAATAGAGCTGCTCAGGAAAGAAAAAAACAATTGACTAAGTGTTTTTATTGTTGGAAATGACAGCTGACATTGTCAAAATGTTCCATGAATGGCTAGTTTTAGAAACAGCTCTGGCAGAGTGCAGGCTTGGCTGAACTCTGCCCCATTTCCCACCCACTGTTCTGTCCACAGGGACTCTGCCCTCTCCCAGGATGAACAGCAGCCTTGGGGGTTTCATTCCAAAGCCAGACAAAACCTCCTCTGGAAATACTGAAATCTCCTGACAATGGGATTAACCTGTCAGCTCAGCTTCCACTGTTTGATCTATGCTCACAAAGAGTGCTTAGGTAAAAGCTTTATATTACAATTCACATCCAAGCCCTGGGCTTAAGGAAGTGCTTTGTGCTCCCCATACTCAACAAAGTGAGGAAAAAAACCACACTGCCTTGAGTCAGCTGTCCAAGGTGGACATGGCAGAGATGTCCAGGGTCGACATGGCAGAGGTGCCCAAGAATGTCTCAGAGTCTTATGTGCTTGCTGGGAAGCTCTAGGCAGGTCTCTTCCAGGGCACAGACCTTTTGCATTGTCCTACTGGGGCTTCTCATTCTCCCAGTCAACTAACCTGGGAGTCCTCCTGGATACTCCTAAGCAAGCACTTTACACCTCACCTAGGTTCCAGGACACCTTTGATGAGGAGGCTGAAGCATTTATATGGGCTTCACTCCCTTCTGTCACCCATCACCCAGGGAGTGGTAATGCATAGGTAGCTCTTATGACACCATTTCATACACAATATTCATATAAGATGTTATATTCATATAAGATTTTGGCATTTCAGGAAACCAAGCTGACACTGAGACCTCACCTGGAATACTGTGTCCAGCTCTGGAGCCCTCAGCACAGGAAGGACGTGGACCTAATGGAGCGTGTCCATAGGAGGGCCATGAAGATGATCAGGGGGCTGGAGCACCTCTCCTACGAGGACAGGCTGAGGGAGCTGGGATTGTTCAG
>JANIJG010016015.1:158298-184550 GCA_024611175.1 Megaceryle torquata
TGAGGCCCCATCCCTGGAGACATTCAAGGTCAGGATTGACAGAGCTCTGAGCAACCTGCTCTAGTTGAGGATGTCCCTGCTCTCAGCGGGGGGGTTGGACTAGATGACCTCTAGAGGTCTCTTCCAACCCAGACATTTCTATGATTCTCTGACATTATTCATAAACATCAAATATGTATACAGCAGTAAATTAATACTTCTGAGTGGGAGCTTCAAAAACCTTCATTGTGAAGCTGACTTCACTTTACACTTGAGGGAAAACAAGGTTTGAGAACTGAGGTGAGGTATTTCCCAAGGTCACCCACAAGCCAGTGGCAGAGGCAGAAGAACCCACTCCCCAGACTCCCAGCCTGGTGTGCTGTGCAGGAGAGCACAACTCCCACAAAAGCCAATTTGGTGCAGACATTCAAGCTCTGCTCAATCTGTCTGGGTTTAAAAGGGCAGAAGACAAACAGCAATCTTCAAATTCCTGCTTTCCATCATACCTCTCTGAGGTGTGACTTGTGTCTGCTTCAGCTTTCTTAAAGGGATCACAATCTAATAGAAAGGAGCAAAAAGGCTGATCTGGCTGCTGCAGCAAGATGATAATCCAGAAGCAATTAGGTATCTATCCACCTTTCTTTGTTAAAAGCATGAATAGCACATGTGGGGAACATACCCTCAAACAACTGCAAAAATGAATTGTATATTTTTTATGGATCTTTTATTTAAATCTTGCATGTAGTAAGAAAGCAATTTTAATAAAAAATGCTATGCATAGAAGAATTGCTGTTTTTCATCTGAGAAGTGGCAAAGTGAAGAGTTTTCTTTATTTTTACTAATTTTCAATTTGATGCAGATGTGATTCTAATGCTAATTATGCCCCCCACTGTCTCTATGCTCCAGTGAAATGTGACTCCCTGATGTTTCTCATTGTCTTTTGTTTGCAATTATAAGAAGTTGATGGAAATCATCTGTTTTTTGCTTCTGTACTGCTGTGGGATTTGTACAGCAGGAACCTGTCAAACTCATGACCTCTAGCATGAGAAACTGTGGCCAGTTCAGGCTGGAGTCACAGCTGAAATTTTGCATTGGATTGTTTCTCTCCCACCCCCTGCATATCTGTGATGAAACAGTTCCTGAATAGTGGAAGTATTATCTCAGAGTTAAGGGTGAATACTAAGATTTTGCTAAATATTGTCTTGCTGAAGTCTCCTTTTTCTTGTGCCTCTTTTTTCTACTGAAAAAAAAAAAAAAAAAAAAAAAAGATAATGCAGAGGTGCTGTGAGTGCTGTGAACATGATTTCATTAATGTTTCCAACATTTTGGGACAGGCAAGAGACTGGAGGGCTCACAGTAACTCCAGAACCAGGATACAAATGATAATGCCTGTTGCATAATTTGCAGATGACCTGCTCATGACAGTGCCCAGACTGGACCATCTGTGAATGAATTTGCATTTGCTGGAACTGTATGTATATATGAGGCATCTGTGCATCCACTATGTATCTTAGAGATGAGAAAGTTTACATTTTAGGAAAATAAATAATTAAGCTCACCTTTAATTATCTATAATGTACCTGTATATCTTGTACATATGCACGCAACAGCAATTGTTGCACTGGCAATGAAAGCATTACCAGGAAAAGCCATCAGTATTTCAGTGATATGTAGAAACCATTAGATAAATACAGCTTACTATCTAATGAGCTTAATTCATTCTATTACTTTAAAGCGAAATATGTGGTAAAATTAAGAACTGTCAGATTGCCTTCTGCACGGAGGAACAGGAGATGGCTTTTTCTCTAGTACCTAGAGATTTTTGTCCTACTTTTCCTTAAGAACCACCCCTTTCCTATAGCTCCCAGTTCCTCCATTATTTGCAGTGTTTCCCTCCTCCCAGATAGCACTCTTGGCTGGGTGAGGAATGGCACACAGTAGTCATAATGGTGTTGTTTATGCCATCACTGTAGGCCCAACGTGTGCTGCTGGGCCAGGTGACTGCTGCTCCTCTGGAGTGATGGGAGACCCACAGCTGCATGATGTCAGTGGGCATTTATTCACTTTGCTTTTGCACTCTTCCACTGATTTTTACAATGCAGTTAGGAACTTAATTTTTTCAGACCTCTCCTTAAAGCTTTATCAAAGGTAGCTGAAAAAAAAAAAAATCTAAGGGGCTTAAAAGTTTTTTTTGGGGGTAAATAATAGAGGAAGAAATGGACAGAAAGGTGGACATAGGAGGATGAATGCTGCAAACTCATTTATCTCTTAGGAAACCAAGCTAACTTTTTCCATACACACTAATGAAATATGTACATGTCAGTAAATGAATACTTCTGAGTGGGAGCTTCAGAAACCTTTACTGTGAAGCTGAACTCTGCTTAGGCTGGTAGAGATCAGTGATGGATATGGTGACATTGAACTTGTGACTTGCTGCAGGAGGGTGGAACAGTATGGAGATATGCTGCTGTATCTGTACAGCAGATGCAGGAAGATACTAGGTAATCCACAACTTCTTGTGGTTTTCCCTGAGTTAGCTCCCTTAGATTCTCCATTAGCATGTCAGCAGTTGCCACAAATAATTGTCACAGATATGTGCCCACGTTACCTCAGCCTGCAAATGTAGAGGGGACAGAAGGAAGATTTTTCTTGCACTCAGGGCACTTGCAGCCTGTGCCACACAGGGTAACCTACCAGTGTGCAGGAGCAGACTTATGGTCTGCTTAGAGGCAGAGACTGACATGGACACCAAAGCAGAGATACATTATCAGCATGGAAAGCAACTCCCAAACCCAAGGTTGAGGTTTCGGCATATCACTCCATGGAAAGTGTATCTTGACAATTAGTCTGCTGCTTGTATATCTTGTGGTACAAACCTATTTGTATGAAGTCCAGCAAGGGGAAAAAATGGAGGGTTGGGCACTGTGATTCCCAAGTGGAAATTTGTCTCAGCTCAGTATCTTTGGCCACCCCTGACTAGTTACAGCTACTTTACACAAAATATGAATAACATATAATAACATCTAATAATAACAGTTATGATGTCATTAGCTGCATTTCATAGGTTCAGTTGGGAGCACAGATAGCCAGCTAGGGTTTCAAAGTCAGAACTGGATAAAGCTTACTTGGGTTCCAGCTTACTGGAAAAATGTGGCAGTCAGTGTTTGAAAGTAGACAGACATTCACATGATCCTCTGATTTGGCATGTTCTTCCTTCAGAAGAAAACAGCAACTAAGCCAACATGATGAATGAATCACTTCAAATCGCTAGAGGGTAAACCTGAAAAGATTGCAACTTCATGTTGCAACTTGCAATCATTCACTCTTTTCCACTCCTAACGCCCCTGAGACTGAAGGCACAAAACTTAAATTCATTGCAGTTTCACACTGGTGGTATGAGTTTAGCTTTAGTGGTAATTTGAGATTTAACCTACTGCAAATAAGAAGAAAAAGTCAGACTTACTCCATCTTAAACACACATTTAATGTTAATTTTTCCACAAGCTCTTTGACATGTGACAGGCATTATTTCATAACCTGAAGTTTATGGCTGTGCATTTCTGACAAATCTACATTTCTGTGTTACTCTCCTGCCATTTCAACCAGTTAGTAGTAATGAACAACCAGTTTGATAAAACCACTAACAAGGTAACATCCTTCTTGCAAGCTCCAAGGATGCCAATGATCCTTATACCCCATCTGGTTCTTCTTCTCATTTTAAAGCTGTGAGAAATAGTAGTATGTGTGTCTTCATACACATTGCACCCCATTCAGCTGTTTGATCTTCAGAAGCCCTGTTCTGATTGCCTTTATAGACTGTTTTGCTGGGAATCATGTTTAGTGCAGCTAGATGTTTTGTGCCCCACAAAGGTGGATTTGAAGCATCTTCAATCTCAGAAAAATCATAGCAAAACTGGGCCTTTCCAGCTGTAACTTCTGCGGTCTGCAGAGAGGGAGGTGAAAAAAAGCCACAAGTAGAAAAATCAGTTCTGTTAAAACAGGCTCCCTGCTGATGGTAAAAATACTAAATATGTGACATTTGAGGGAAAAGTGAGTTCCAGTATCTCAAGCATTATCAACCCCTGCTGTTGTATCCACCTGCTGCCACTGTCTTACAGCTTTTTCACCTGCTGGTGGCTTGATTCTTTCCCCTGCGGTCCCCAGCACCTGCTGGCAGCCCGATGTGACCCTCTCTTGCCATGTTTACCTTTCCTTTTAAAAACCATTCTCCTTTTTATCTGGGAAGCAACCACTTAGGAGCTATTCACATCAAGGATGTGGCTCCAATTCCAGTTCTGAATTTCTAACAACATCTTCAGATCAAACCTCTCCAGTTTTCAGGGTCTTTCATGTTTCCTGACACAAGCATCCAGCCACCCAAGTAAAGGCCTCTGCTGCAGTCCAGGCAAAGTTAACGACAATTAAATTGCAAGAGGAGACAAAACTCAACCAAATCCCTTCTACAAACATGGATAAAGTGGTAGAGCAGAGGCACCCTCTTCCTCTGGTGAGTGTGCATGTGAACCTAGACCATGCCTCCACATGTGTACTTGAGCACAAGAAGTGCTCTGAGTTTCTGCACATGGTGTGCAACCTGCTCCCAGCCAGCACAAAATAAGAAAGATGGTGCAGAATGAATGTTCTTTTCATTCATGGAAAATGAATTTTTACTGTAGTTACTGAGCATATGGGGACCCCTATTCAAGGAACTGACAATGTCTTATTTTGCAATTTTGTGCAGGATTTATCTGTGTCTCTATCAGTTCATTTGAAAACACACAGTGCTCAAACAGGACATTTGTAATCCATGTAATGCAGAGCATTTTACAAAGGACACTAAACACCATGGTTCTCACTTGGCCAGTGGGCAGAAAGAGGCCTAGAGACTAGCCCAAGGTCAAAAGCAGCCCAGTGGCACATCTGGTATGCCAGATCTCTAAAGTCATGCAATAATCTTTTATTCGCTAGATAGTATTGCTTCCCTAAAGCCAATGTAATGATATTCACTAATGAGGTTGTTAGCTTTAATTAAAGCTGGTAGAGTGCATTACATTGCAGGAATTAAATTATTGTTTCATTATTGTATATTATAATAATTACAGAATAGCTAGACTTCTGCATTAACTACAGAAAAAGACTACCCAAATTCTGTATCCTGTAAATTTTTAGACACTTTGCATAGGAATTGCAATGTACAAATGAACTGATGTTCTCAGCCTCATGCTGAAGTATTTGCTTGAAATCCTCTGGCTTATTAACCACTGCATTTTTTAATAATGGTTTAAAATAATTTTAGTTAAGAATGAAGTACTACTCACTGAAAAGACTGATTCCTTGAGCCTCCAACTTGTTACTGAGGTTCTGCTGTGTGATATCTATTGACATATGATAAAAGTTTTGAGTAGGGATAGTTCAAAATATTGTAATCTAAGATAAGGTATTGTTTCATTTTTGAATAAAAGATTCTGCCTTGTTTGCAATTCAAGCTGACTCCTAGCTGGAAAATGTAAACAGAATTTAAAGGAAAGCTGAAGATAAAATGGCTAAAATTGGAATAGAAGGTTTCTAGATTACTCTATTTGGGTCTGTTTAGACCTCCATTATAACTTTACAATTTCATTTACTATGGAGTGACATGTGTTATTTTACCAGATGGATTTACCCAAGGACCAGATTTTGATCCTATATGTGTGCCCTCAAAGAAGATAAATATAATTTGCATAAGAAGATATGCAGTCTTGGCTCATACTGTGAAGCACCTTATTCCCCAGAAATCTTCCTTGATACTTTTTGTGTTGCTTTATGCAGGGAAGGGTTTTAGTAGCAAATCTATAACATACTATCTTAACAATTCCCTCATATATCCCTTAAATTCTATCCATCAGGCAGCAACAGCATCCAATACATTTTTTCACATATTTTTCTCCCTCTCCAAGGAAATCAGGGCAATGACCATGAGCTGGGGGATCAAAAACCATCCCAGGGTTCACCAGCCACAGTGGTGAAACACAATAATGAGTAATGTTGCTTGAACCATCCTCAAAGTCTGTGGAAATCGCATGGAAAGAAACAGCCAAACCAGTTTATAGCCACCAGCCTGAGGAGCATGTAAACAGCACCATTTTTTGTTTGGTTGGTTGGTTATGTTTGTTTGTTTTGTTCTGTTTTCTATCCCTTGAAAACCAAGAAAACCAGGAACAAGCACAAGAGTTCTAAGGAGTATGAGGAATAGTATTGCACAAGTCTTGATTTTTTTTATAGTAGCTAACAGCACAGGAAATTAGAAAACTGCAAAGAAGATTTTCACCCTGTGCAGAATTAATGTTCACATACTTTGATCCTCCACAATAAGGCAACATCCTTAAAAACTAAATATACTTCCCACATTCACTACCCTTTTTGTTCAACTCCTTCCCTCTGTCTATATTGCAAATGGGGCAAGACTTCCTATTTATAACTGCTTGGACTGTTTTTGGTTCACAGCTGAGCCCCAGACATTTGTGGTTTGTCCTAGGCCCACTCTTTTTAGTCCTTCCCTTCTCGGAACACAGTGGATCATTTCAGTCTTACAGTGACTATGGTTGAATGCTATGCAGACAGAAGCATTCACAGGCATATGAATAAGTACATATTCCTGGGTCTACAGAATAACTGCCTGCTCATGCCAGATAAGGATGTGTGCACGTGTGTGTCTAACTACTGGATTTGCTCCTGCAGGCACAACTTTAAGTGTGCAATTTCCTCCCAGCTCTCTTGAAAAGCCAGATTGAAAACCCAAGAACTGCAGCAGCAAACTCTCCACTGATTCTCTACAGCTCTGTGCTAGGCACAGAATTTACAAAGGTAGCTCTTCTAGTAAGCCTTTTCAGAAGCACTTAATTTTTCCAGCTTAAGAATAAGCTATAGTCTTTTTCTATAGAGATGTAAGTTCAATGTAGATCAACATGTGGGACAGAAATATTCCATAAATACTGAACATCTCGAAGTATTTCACAGAAACTGTGGAAAGACAAGGAATGTCCTTCCATCCACTAAAGGAGACAGGAAGCAAGGCAGAGACTCTGTCTCCAGCAAAAGCATTATGTGATGGTGCAGCATTCAGGTGTGCTCTTGCAGTGTTTGAGCCTAGGCTCCCAAGCTGAGATTCAGGTGTCTCATTGATGTTTCCAGCATCTGCACCCCAAAGCCGGAGTCTCAAAACCTGACTGATGTCTCAGTCCTGGCTGGTTTTGCAAGATAATATCCCCTAGTAAACACACCCTTGGGAGGCCACAGTCCACATAGAAATGAGGAAATCTTTTACATGGTCACACTGTTTGGGCTTTGTACAAGTGCCTCCTCACTTTCAGAGAAGTGCATGGCCACAGCTCTGCATGGCTCCCTGAGTTACATAGCACTGAAAACCCCATGGTAGCGCTGACACTTTTCCCCGTGCATCTGATGGAGGGATCCACCAGGGACATGAGAGTGTCTGTGCCTGATCTCATGGGTGTATGAAACCCAGTGTAGACTAATAGAGACTAGTACAGCTTCAAGGAAAGATCCTGGTAATAGCCCGTTCTTGTGAGCGGTGAGGTCAGATGAGGATTGCCTGGGAAAAGTGAGCTCTGTGGTGCTGGGGGCTTCGAAAGCACATACTTGTTCCTGGAGAGAGTGGTTTCACAGGGAGACAAACACCACTGCTTTCTGCAAGAAAGGGCTGATCTAGCTCAAGGGCTGAGCTCAGGAACAGGTTTCATGCCAGATCCACCCCCTTTCCTTAGCGTTTTGTTTCCTGACATCTGTTTTAGGAAGTGCCTGATTGGTGTGCTGGCTTTTGCAAATCCCATTTGCAGGTGCTCACCTCTCCCCATGAGCTCAGACCTCTCACCGCACTTCTTTTCCAGTGTGAGAGGCTGTGCCACAGGCACAGGGCAGGAGCCAGGCCACAGCTCTGTTCTGCAGAAAAGGGTGAGATGTAATCCCAGATAGATCTGCAAGGGTGGATGAGGAAGGAGGCTGCCAAACAGCATTCATGCTCGCGGTCCAACCCTTGCCAGATCTGTGCATCCCAGCAGTGAAATCCAGCAGGGCACTTGAGGTTACAGCACTGAGCTCAACCACCTGCTCAAGCTAAACCTTCCTTTCTGGCAAGATCACTATCGGCCAACACTCAGCCCATCTGATGGACCTGTGCATTTAATCCTATTACTTAAACACAAGGAGCTGAGCAGTGTGCCACAGTGAGCCAGGAAACAGGGAGCTTTAGCAATTTGTGTTCATGCAGGAAATGTTTCTGTGCCGGTGGCAAAGCCACATCAACCCACATTCAAAGCCAAGCTTCCAAGAATGATGAAGATAACATCTTGTTAGCAGCAAATACAGAGACTTAATTTAATTAATTATAATATAGCAGCTTCTCAAAATGTCTGAAAAACCTTACTGGAAAAGAACTACAATACAAAGGATAGGAAAAGTAAATCTGTAGGTGTAAAGGAGAGGAAATTTCAGGTATCCACTTTTTTCTTATTCTAACTCTGTTCATGCTTCCCTTAACTTGCACTCCTCTTACTTTCATCTTCTCCTTAAATTGATTGCATCATTGCTGAGATGAAAGGGAGAGAGAGGGGGAAGATGTTGAAGAAGAGGTAGATCACTTATGACTGTGTACTACAAGGACATGGTCTGTTTAGCTTCATGGTTGGTCTTGGTGGAAGTGTTGCTGTGTGACCTGAAGACTAGAAGGAAAATGGGATTAAGCAGGCAAAGAACCAGTAAAACAATCTGATTAAGAGTGCATGAGGAATGGATTGTTTAAATTCCTCATTTATCTCAGTTTTTAATGATTTATCTGGCCAGGTTATGGATGGAAAGCTAATGTAAACAGTTGCTTTTCTATGTTCTTCAAGGATTCCTGGTTTTAGTCAGATAGGGAATTTGCAGAAAATAATTTTCTTACAGTATTTCTAGATCATTTTCATAGCTGGAGCCACAAGCAAGCTGCCATATGAAAGACCCAGGTATATATGTTGCCATTTTCTAAGTTTAGAAATATTCTGAGCTTCATTCTAGCTCTAAGTAAACATCCATACCAGTTATTATGCTGAGTCATTCACCTTTCTGTATTTGATTCTGGTTCCATCGTAAGACTGAGAAGAAAACTCTCCTGTCAGATTTACACCTCAAATATTCAATATCTTGTTCTTCAGCACTTGATACTTATAAAAGGAAAAAATGTTGCAGTGAAGATACCCTGTGTGGTAAGGATCCAAGAGGGAATTTAAATTCATGACAGCTGTGATACAAGAAATGTATTTTACTTTTATATTTGGATTCCTTTTTCTCAAGAAAGAAAGAAAGAAAGAAAGAAAGAAAGAAAGAAAGAAAGAAATGCAGACAGAAAGTGTTTTTCTAGAACTGGGCCACCAGTAGATATTTCTTCCAAGCTAAGCCTTCAGTTACAGAGACTATTCAACAGAGGTACAGAAAAAACCCCCCTTTTCTTACATTGCCCAATACATCCAAATAGACAAATTTCTTGCAAGTGGGTGACTTTGCACATATGACAAAATTCTTAAGTCCACAAGGTAAATTCTGATTTGGATAGTCTGCTTTTCTTTTCTATGCTGTGGAGCTAAATAATGGCAATAATGAAGCAGAACAGAAAAAATATTATGACTATAACTTTGGATGGCACTTGTTTTTTCAATGTTAACTGCATACACTTTTTTCAGACCGCATAGATGGCTACATACATATGAAATGTCACCAGGCTAATGCTCTCAGTACTAATTGGACAAATAGTGAACGAATGCAGAGTCTGTACTTTCAGCATGCCTGGAGGGAGGCTCTACCAAAGCAGAGTAAAGACACATTGCAAGGGCACCAGCTGCATAGGAAAAAGCCTGCTAGGCTGAGCCGACTCAATATCTAAAGGGAAGAGAAGGAATAGCCAGGGTAGTTCAGCACAGCCTCTCTCAGAAGATCTACAATTATCTAAATAAATTTCTTAGACAGGTCTCTCTTAACTGAGTTGCCACCTCTAGGTGTAATTCAGCAAGGTTTAGAATCAGATCTAAGTTTCTCCCCATCCGTATTTTACATTTTCACACAAGGCTTCATGATTATTGGTTTGGAACATTAAAATGCAAATGATAGAGGAAGCAATACATATTTAAATGTACAGTGCTAGCTAGTTATAAAAGCTTTTCTGGAACAGAATGACACTATTTTCTTCAGCAACTTCTAAAAGTGGCAAAATAAAAACGAAAGGGGAAAAAAAACCTTCAGGCCTATTTGCATTCATACTTTATTGGTCATGCTGAATGAAAAAGCTTAGTAAGCTTGGAGGAGGGGTTCAGGGGGAAAAAACAGTCATTAGTGTAAATGCAACATGCAGCTAACTCTGTGACTTCCCAGGAAGTACAAGGAGGAGAAAGTGCACCAGAAGCATTAGATTTGAAACAAGGGTAACCTTGTCCCTACAGAAAAACAAAGAGCTTTGACATATCTTGACTTTGTCACTTCTGGAATCAATATCCTGTTCATGTAAACACACAGGAGAAATAGTTAAGCAAGGATGAAACCAGGGCAGAATTTAGAAAACCTCTCTACCTCCTACCCGATTCTTGTGGGATGCCCTTTTATTTTCCAAATCTAACTTCTGGCTAAGGAGTGACAGAAGGTCACTTGTTCTCGTAAGGTTTTTTTTTTTCAAAGATTGTGTTGTTACCAGGGCAATACAGAATGTTTCCCATTGTACTTTTAAAATTCTGCTTTCCTGCTACTATATTCTGTATTTTCTGAAGAGATAAAGCAAGATTTTAAAAGTATGGAAGACAGTTTCATAATCTAAAGCTGTACCTGTGTGCCTGTTCATTCCCTGTTTTCTCTCCAGACTCAGCATTTAATGTTATAAGTAAATGGGTAAATGGGTAAAAAGCTGTCACTATAAGCCATTTCTGCCCTATTTACTCACTGTCATAAAACATCTGTACTAGATCCACTTGCATCCTTGGACACAGTTCTGCTTCCTATGGAGGGACTGCAGACTTGAGTTCTGTTTTAGCAAGAGCAAGTGTGAATACAGGTTACAGAGAGTCCCAAAAGGTAGGTCTGTATTTAGTTTCTAAACTCCATGAAGCTAAAGAACATCTGGATGCAGGCCTTGATCAGCTTTCTGTTATCAAACAGTGTGTCTTGATGAACCAGTGAAGTCAGAAGAAAACCTAATTCAGGCCTCCCTCCTGCATGCACCCCCCCCCACACACAGGTACAAACAGTCTTTTTCAGGTGGAGTTTAAATCAGATCCCAGAATTTAGTCTTAACATGCTGTCAAAAATGTTTCTGCTAGAGGATTTGTGTCTGCATTAGGTTTTGACAGGATAGTGAGGAAAGATGGAAGAGTAACACCCTTGGTTGAGGGAGCAAATGAGTTGGTAAAATGTCTGTCGTATGTACCAGCCTCTACTGAGAACAGAATCAGGAGCTTTGAAAATTATAGCATTTGCAAGAATTTACATTTTAATTAGCATGGGATTGAGATTCAGAAGCTTACAGCAAAACAAAATTGAAAAAAAATAGAGAAAAATTCTTTTTAGAAAACTTAAAATTGTTACAGGTTAAGTTAAAATTTTGACAAATTCCTAAAGGGAACATAAACTCATACCAGTCAGACCATCTTGAAATGGGACTGTATTACTTTCACAATTTCTAAATTGCACTTGTTTCTAAGTTGCAGACAATCTAACTGCAAAGCGAATTAGCTTGTTGGAGTTCACTGCTTGTGTTTCCCTTTATTACCACTCAGGTTGTCTTGTGCTCTCTCCAAAGATGTGGTCACTATGCCAGGGTTACAGCCAGCAGCTGTGTGTGGGTGCATGGGAGGGGAGCTTTGCTTTTTTTCTCTGCTGTTCCTTCCCTTTGGCACATGGAAAGTTTCAGAGCCATAAGTACAATTTATGACTCTTACCCTTCAAAAGGTCATCTTCCATAATGCTGATTTACTCTTTTAAATAGAAAATAATTCGAAATAGTGTCACCCACTCCTCTGCTCCATCACCAGGCTGACATTATGCAAGTGAAAGGCCACCTGTTATTCGCTGTCTGAGCTCTGGTCCCTTCACCAGAGTTGTCCCCAACAAGCAAAACTCGCAGCTGTGGGATTCCAGCTTCCTGTGCCAGTACATGACTCACACTGGAAATTATTATGATCAAGAATTAAAATAGCACAAGAAAACATATTAAAAAACTCTTCTTCATTAGCTGAATGTCAGCAACAGGGTAATGGTCACCAAAGAGAATCTGATGCTACACTCTGAAGGATCCAGCTGGTTATCTAATGCCTTTCTGGAGAAGATGATGTCCTAGAAGCAATTCAGTTACTTATTTTTATTCCAAACATTTGTATTATCAGACTGGATAGATGCAAGAACTGTTTCCTTGTAAACTAATAACCCCCTTCCAAAACAGTTTGGTTTGGCCTGTTCTGGATATCTTTACTTTCTTACCAGTTGCTGGTAATATTTCCTTCTGAGACCTAATTACAAATAGCACTGCTGAGGTTTAACAGCACAAACAGAATATTACATCAACAAAGGAGGTCCCTCCTGTTTTCTTTATCCTAGAGCATTCTCACAGACCATGGAGGGAGTCTGTGTGTAAAGGCAGCTCTTCCTGGATGTTCTTTAGTTTGCAGAGTTTTCATGCATTCACTCATCTGGGTGTCTTCTGCAGCATCTCCCTTTTAGTAATCAGCCCTTGGTTTCACATCTCTTGACCTTTTCAACCACCTTGTTTGACTTCTCCATTATTTCCTCTGCATGTTTTGAAGATCTATTTTATTTTCTGTTTCCTACCTGCTTCAGTTCTCTTCACTCAGTAATTCGCTTCCAATCCAAAGAGTGATGAAAAAGGAAAAAAAAAATCTACCTTGTATGTGTCTAAGTAGTCTCCAGCAGTGCAGTTAGCAGCCACACTAGTAAAATAAGCAAACTACGCTTAAAATACTCTGTAATCCCATTTTACCACACTTTAAAAGGAATGGAGAAGACAATGAGGTTCACCAGCAGCCAGAATGTACAACTGGGGCACAGAGAGGAGCATATGTCAAGAGACTCCTTTACTCCAGAAGAGTACCTGTTTTCATAAATACTCCATTGCAGTTTCTCAAAGACTGATAAAATGTGAGTAAACTGTGGTAAATCTCATCCTCAGGGTACAGATTTGGTAGAAATACAATCTAAGTAATAATTAAGGATAACCAGAAGGCAAACTAGGTGTTTCTCTTTAGCTTTCCAGAATATGGGATTAATGGGAGATCTGAAGATGCTGAAGAAAGCATTTTTTTTACAGTATGCTTAATAAACAGATATCTAGTCACACAACACCATTGAGACCTTGATTTTTAGAGTCAAGAAAAACAGTCTACATGTTTATATGGACAATAAAACCACTCACATCCACATTAGATAAGGTTGGAGTTATTTTAAGCAGGGATACATGGCTTCATCCTTCTGTGGGTAAGGCAATGATCAGCACAGGTAGGTTGAAATAAGTCTATTATGAGTAGCTGCAGTTCAATCACAGAACACAATTAATTACTTCATTGTGCTTGAAACCAAGTGGGTAAGTATAATGGTATCTTTCCCCACTGAGCATCTCCCAGCTTCGATGATTTGGGTACTGCTTGCGTGTATTAACCAGCAATGCTGTACTTCTCCACTGGCAGTCTGATGTGGCTTCCGCTCCCATCTAGCTTGATCCTTCTCTGGTAGAAGCTCTTAAGCCTATTTTGCTTTTCATTCCAAGATCCAGCTCTGTTTCCCAGACATGTAGGGAGTTGGCCCAGTGTGTCACAGAGAGACATGTCAGCCAGATGGGCTGGTTCAACTCCCTCTGTTTCTTTAGTCAGAGGAGACACCCATGCTCAATGACCCCAGAGAGGTTATCCTGAGACAAGGGGAGTCTGGCCACTCAGCCAGTGCACAAAGGCCTTCACCTTGCCCAGATGTACCTGTCCAGAAATGAGGCCTCTCATCCAAACTAGTGTCTGTAGCCAGTGGCGATGGAGGAAGGCAGCTCTGTCTGATTCATCCCCTTTTAAGCAAGGTATATGGGTAGGTGGGATGAATCACTGTCTGGCACTGCCTTCATTGACTGCAGAAAGATTCAGGCAACTAACTTAGGTTATATGCTTCATTTCTAAGTGAGTAAAAATATGTTAAATTAATCCTTCCCCATGTTGCATTGTAATAGGGAAAGCTAATGACTGCATTTTATTTGAAGAGAGGGACTGTTTCCTCACCTCAGTAAAATAAAATCACTTTGTTTTCCAGCTATGTTGTTTGTTCTGATGGGTGTATCACTGCTCTCTAATACACCAGGTAAAATGAGAGGAGACATCTAAATCACTGATGCAATATTGCCAATTTTTTGTATCTTATTGCTGGTCTCTCACAACATGTTCTGTTTCTTGAAGCCTTGGGCATTGAAAACAAATGAGAATACCACCTTCCTTTTCTAATATAAACCAGAAGTTTATGCTTCTAGTCATCTGGAAAACAAGCGTGAAAAAGCATGATCTGAGTGTGCTTTACAAGAAAAAAAAAAAAAATCTAACACAAATAAAAAGTACCAAGGATACACTGAAAAAAAGAAAACTTGTCTTCATTTTAACCTGATTTTCAAGTCTGACCCAAGATTTTCTTCCTTTTGCTTTCAGTAGTTTTGCTCTATAAAAAAAAAAAAGCAGAATGAACCCTAAGATTTCTTGCAAATAGTTACTTAAGAAGGTCTTCAGTAGTATCCATTACAGCATGATCACTGAATGGCAGCAAAAATATTAGCTTTGCCACCTGTTCCTTCATGACCCAGATCCTTCAGGATTTCCCTTCTATTTACTTTCACACACAGGGGCCACGTGCAAAGCTCAGAGACCATCTCTGGCTGCTGGTTATTAATTGGGCTGTTGTGTTCAAAACAGAAGAGACTTCCTTAGCCTGTTGTGTTTTCCTGAGCTGCAACAGATGCAATCAAGGTTACATGGGTCCCTAGTCACATGTAAGAGTCACACAAGAGTGGCTGAGGCAAAATAGTCTTACTTTGACTTGTTACCTCATTAGTTATCCATTCATTCAGACCACAAGGCTCCTACAATCAACTGCAGGTCAAAGCCTTTTCCCCTGCCAGAACAAGAAAATCTTCAATTGTATTTCAGCATGTGACTTAAAGTTCTGTCCAAATCTTGAGGAAGCAGTGGCAGTACTTCTTTAATAATGACAATTAATGAAACAGTGTAACTTAGATGTTGAAGGATGACTCAAGAAGGCACAACAATCCCCACAACAAGCATCATTCTGCATTTGAGGACTTAGCGGAGGGCAAGCACATAGAATTGCAATTCTCAGTTTGAAAGCAAAACTTCATAAGCATAGAGATGATGGAGGAGTCAAAAAGGTTTTTCTCATTTTTTTGCTGACTTCTAGGTAGGGTTTCTGGTGCATACTATACCTTAAAATGAAATTAGGAAGAGACTCTGTGTATCACGCGGTAGTTGAATCTCATTCAGGACTCATGCTTTGACAGCTGACTTCTGTTTTACTTGGGAAAGTTCTGCTCTCTTAGCCTTCATTAAATAGGTACACTTGAAATGGACCTATTCCACTCGGTCTTTTGCAGATAGTGGATATTTTAAATTGTCTTTGAAATGCTCTGAAATTCTGCAAGGCAAGGAATTATACACAGTGCAATGTATGACTAATGTTTGTGTGAGTCATCAACTGTGTTACCCAAGATAGTTTTAAAGAAACGAATATGCACAAAATAAGGCTGATCCTGCAAAACCCAAAGATCTCCTGCTGTGTGTGTGATGAATCTGAATACACCAAATGGTGTGCTGGGATTTTCCCAAACCTGCTTCAGCCTGCTTCTACTGCTTTGGGAGGGAAAGCACCTACTGCCAGGCCAAGGCTGAGTGCTTTGTATGTCCCACCATGCCTTCTTGTGATCTGTGGAAAAACAAGAAAGCCTAGAAATAAGAGGAAAAAAGCATCTTGTCCACAAGCAGAGGAAATTTGGGGAATACTGACCTAAGATACCCTGCCTGGCCACACTGAAACATGCTGATGGAGAGCTGATCCCAACAACCTGCCAACTGGCACACACAGTGTGCTACAGCAGGAGGAAAGGGATGTTTTCCACCAGTACTGTGGCCCAGACAACCAGCAGCAGTGGCAGCCAGGGAAATGGCCTTATTCTTTTGGCAAAAGCCTATCCATATATACATGTGTCTGTTCCCTAACCCACCCCCTGTCTGAATGAGAAATCAGGGCCTTCTTGACATGAGGCAACACACACCAGATGCTGAGCAGTCAACAAGACAGATGCTGCCAGGCGGACAAAAGAGGTAATCATATAAATACTTAAAAGCTCCTTTTAATCAAAATATTCATTGTCCTTTCTAAAAGGAAGGTACGTTTTAATAGCTATTTAATTCCTTTTGAAGGCAAGGAAGGGGCGGAGAAAATATTTCTTCACAAGGATGAGGCACTTTTTATTTTTTCATAATTGTAATAACATAGTTGAAACTCTCTTCCTTTTCTTTTTACAGTGATTTTTCCACATGGGAGCTTATAAGGAAAGCAAACTTGGGGCTACTTCTTTGCTCATGCATATATCAATTTCACAAACAAACAGTATGAGCGATGTATATCTGAGGAAGAGTGGTCTCCTGATGGGATGGCAGAGCCTGGTAGAAGCTGATCACCTACAATGCCCTCAACCTTCCGCAACACTCAAAAACCTGTCAGTTGCATTAGACCCATGGAAATCTGCCTAACAGTCTCCACTGTATACTTTTGCTATTTGTTTCCATCTTTATTTCCAACATGTCCATTGACTCCCTGTCCTGCTTGTAAAGGCTTATAAAAGATAAGCCTTTCCTGCATACAGAGTGAGCATAAAGGGGGAACACCTGCCTCGCCAAGCGGTGCCCAAACCGTTGGCAAGCAGCACCACCACCGCCACCCCAGCTCCTACAGCCCAGTGCTCACTGGCACAGGGTTCTTCACAATCATACATCCAGGCACCATTACAGCTGCTGCCTGGGCTGCCAGGAAGGACAAAGGCTTCAGCAAATGAGAAGTGGATGCAACACCCAGACTTGATGGTTGGTCCCCAGAGTACCTCCTTGCTCTGAGGAAAGCACAGCAGCAGCTGTCTCGAAGTTCACTTTAATTTTAAAGCCCACCTGCCCCCACTATCTCAGGAATGGCAGCTTTGGCTCTGTCTTTTTCAGTTGTGTGGAGGAAAGGCAAAGAAGGATGGCAGCAGGATGTGGCATCCCAAGTCAGCAGCATTTTCATGTTTTGTCCCAGCCTCCCCGCTCCCCTCCCCTCTCCCTGTGAGGATGCTGGCACAGATCATGAGCTCACTGAGGTCCCAGGGGATGACACCATCTGCAGTGAGGCTGATGAATTAGATTCTGCACACCAATGGCTGATGCAGAGGTAATGATGGGGGAAGAAACCTTGTTTTGTCATTGTGTCTCTTCCTGAACAAATTCCAGCCAAATGTTTCCCTACCTCTTCTCATTTGTGAAGGCAGTCCCCGAGACGACTCCCACAGCAAATTCATCACTAGCAACGCTAGCTTCCCTGCAGTGGTTATCATATGAATCATGTCTTAAGGATCCTGCAAGGCCTAATTTGGCTCTGCTAAAGCATCTTACTTCAGGTGCATTAATAGCTCAAGACCAGAGTCATGTCTTTCATGTCACTTTTATCATAAGCAAGACAAACCTCTTGCTTGTGAGTTAAGCACCCCTTTAGTGAGGCACAAACAATTCAAAAGGTGTCATTTGTTTAATACTCATGGTCATGTCCAACACAGATGATCCTACTCAGGTTTTACTTTGCCTTTCACTTGGAAAGTAATACCAGACTTTTATCGGATGACAAATTCTGTCAAATCTGAGGAAAGCTTGGCAATGTGACCCCAGATGATAACTCAAGACCATGTCCCAGATGTGTCGCATCTTGGTGACTGATGGCTGCCAGATGGCAGCTCTGGAGAGGGCAGAACAGGTACCATTTTAACATGTTTTTGTCTATTGTGACCCCTTGATCCTCAGGAGAAGGCAGACACATGGTATGCAAGAGGCAGTGTCCCTGGAGATGCAAGATTGAATACAGAACCTCAGGAACATCTCATTTGACTTGCACTGTTGGCACTTTCTAAGATCTGTCCTAAGATCACAAGGGCTAGTCATCTGCATAACCAAAAGTAGAAAAACAGGGAGAAGAGGGAAAACAGGTTGTTCTCATCCTGACAGGGGCTGGCTCTTTGCAGCACACAAACCCTGACAAAACCCTTTGCAGAATTCATAGTGATAACTGCTGCTGGGGCAGATGCAGCCCTCCGGCGCTGAGTTGCTCTTCAGCAGTTAAGAGATGTTCATGTAGTGTGGCAAGGGCAATGCCAGCTCATGGGGTTCCCACCATGCAGGAGGGGCAAGACCCAGCTATGTGTTCAGGCTGGCCTTGAGGGGCTTTAGCCATCTCACTTCAGCTTTCTTCATATCATCTCTCTCTGTAAAGGAAATGTCATTCAGAACACATTCACAGAGCAGAAAAATATTAGGAAAACACCAGCTGATATGAGTAATTAACATATTTAACAATTGCTGCTTGATTTCACACATGACACCCTCTCTTCTGAGGTACTGCCCCTTACAAATTGCTTAAAATCTACATGAAAAAAAAAAAAATGCAGAACATTCTAAAAAAAGAATCTTTTCTTTCTATTTTGGACCAAGGACTAAGTGGTGATTTTGATAGCTAACAACACCAATAATGAAAAGCAGTTTGTCTTTCTGCACAAACCTCACTACCAGCAGCTTGGGTGAAGAGACCAGCTCCTTTCATTAGAGACACCATGACACTGAGGGGCAAATCTTCCTGTGCAGAACTTTCCTGTGGTATGTAACTTCTATGCCTTTTAGGTAAGTACACAAACATACCTTTACCTTCAGTGAACACCCTGGTTTAATATGGTAACAAAGAGCTGAAAGGTGCTTGTTAATACCAGAGAATCCTATTGTAATAAGCAGTTCCCATAAATACTTTCAGGCATGTGGTCCTTCTACCCACCCTAGCCCATGCTTATCTCCTTGTGCCAGGGGGCAGAGAGATAGCACACTTCCTTTTTACCTTCAGACCTGGTCTGTAGGTTAAGGTCACTTGGTAGCTTCCTGCAGGGTAAGAATTCATTCCCTCTATATAGCATATATTGGCGCTCAGGACTAGAGCGCCTTGAATTATTTACTGTTTCTAATTTATATAATGAATGCAACTGTTAGTTCCCATTCATGAAGCCTCCACAAAGAGGAAATGTCTTTTACAACCATGTTCTTCCTTTGCAAGGGTTTAAATTATTTCATGGTTAGGTTTAGAGCAAATAGCTCTGAGCATTAGCAGTCGTATGCTGTACAACCAGTGACTGCCATCTAATTTCTTCTTTGGTTGAAACAACCAAAGAATTGAAACCAGGACTTGCATTCTCCCCCATTTGCAATTGATGAGAAAATCTTACAGGGTTTTTTGCATGCCCTCCCCCTCCCTTTTTTTTTCTTTTCTTTTAATAGACCCTGGAGTTCTATGTGGGTACAGCTTTTTTTTGACTGATGGTGTTCATGATGTTTTGATTTCTATAAGTAATTCCGCAAGTCAGAACCTATTCATGCCTGTAAAAGGCAATGAAAGGGACTAGAGGCATCAGCAATATGAGTCAGCAGATTTTATTTTTTACAGGCATTTGTGAATAACCATTTGTGGTATTAACCAAAGGATCTTTCTTGCCAGCTAAACAAAAGGTGGTCAGTTGTAAGGTAGACGAAATGCTATCTGAAAAACTGGCTGATTCCAATGCAGACAATCCACATTTCATACTTCTCCAAACACCACAAAAGAAATGTCAGTGACCCTTTTAGCAGCCTGACATGGACACGGCGAACTCTCAGTCAAAGTCCCATTGAATTCAGTGGGAGCTGGATCAAATCAGATTGTTCCCTGCTACTGGCAGCCTTTCACACTTCTGAAATGCATTTCTTAAGGCCCATTTTTCAGGTGCTGATGTTCAAGCCAGTGCAAAAACAAAGACTGTAGAATGTGTGTATCACATAAGGCATTCAGCTATTCTTTGCAGTTGGAGCCAGCTGATTTATGCTTCGTCAACCTGCACAAAATTTGAAATCTTCCCTCTATCCCTAAGCAATAATTAACAGCTGAGTGCTGTAATGACTTCATGTTTTACTAAGACTTCATTTTTTACTAAATATAAAACAGCACATTTACTAGCACATTAAGGATTATTACTACCAATAATTAAAAACAGAACTACAACTGTCCAAATAAATGAAAAGAGTATGTTTTATAATGCATGATTCTTGCACTTATATTACATTTAGTCACTTTCTAATTTGCAACATCTAGTGATTCGCTGCAAATTAATGCTATTCTAATGCACGTATGTTTTACCAATGAATCTTTAAACATCTGCTCCTCCCCTCTCTCTGAAAAAGATACCTGTGAGGGCAATCCGGAAAGAGAGCAATCGGCCAGCTGAAAAGAATGAAGGGTAAAGAGATGCACAAGAAAACCATAAAACATTCAGAAAACGTCATGCTTCACCTGTCTTGTCTTTTAAGCACCAGGACTCATCAGCAGATGTTTTGCTTTGCAGGATTTCTGAGATATTTTGGTAGTAACCAAAAGACTGACCAAGCTGTGCTGGTAAACCAGCATATCACTGAGTGAGGACCTCTTGTGAGGTTCAGAGTGGTGGTGTAGAGCAACATCTGCAAAGGATGAGTGCATTTGCAAGGCTTATTCCTCAGGAGGAGCTGTGACATTGTCACACCATCATCCTCCTGCAGGATCATGGTACGACCCACTCACACAAATGGACAGCAGCTGCAGAGCTCTGAACTCAAGTGCAGCAATAAAAGGTTAGAGGGGAAGGTGGCCTGCTTTCATTTCTATCTTTATGGCCTACTTCCTACAGCATGGCTAAGATGCTGCACAGCCTAGGCAAAGCATTCAAAGAAGCACCCATACTCTGGTCAAAAATGAGTTGGGCTCTACAGATCCTTAGCCTCATGGAAAATAACAGTAGCTTCCTTAGGACAGGATCTGACTTTACCCAGTTATTTAGAGAGCAAGACACAGATTAACACATGGACTTAGGAAAGAGAAAGAATGAGCCAGAAAATAAGATTGATAATAATATTTAAAAGTCTGTGAGACACTCATAGATGAAGCTTTGTTACTGGGGTAGGTTGTATTGTCTCTGTGCCAGAGGAACCTAATAGCATGTCATCAGTCAGCAAATCATTAATAATGATTTTAAATCAAATAATGTGTCTTGGAGATTTACCTGTAAGAGCTTAGGTGTCTGAAAAATAATGTACTACTTAATCATTAGGCCAATTAGGGGCTGCAGGTTAAATATGTTAAGTAAAGGAGAGCCACTGTTGTCTGCAAGACAATAGGTCTGATTCTGATTTCATCTCATTTAGCAAAAGAGCACTCATTGATATTTTATGTCAGATCCATAGGATCAGAATTTCAGATTTGTATCTTTTTTTTTTTTTTTTTCACCCAGTGATTAAAGACAAGACCTCATTACATGTGATCAGCTTCTGTGGTGTACTTTCTTAAATGTAAATTTTTCAAAGTGTAAGAAAATGAGAAAACCAAAGTGGAGTAAGTAAAACATGTGCCTTTCTTTTTGCCTTACAGTGTAATTTACATATGCTCACCTTCCTGTTTATCTTGTAAAAGTAGTCAAAACTAATGAAAATAAAATAACTTCCTAGCTAGCACTTTGAAAGGAAGCTTGAGCCTGGAGGAAATTTCACAGCTGTGCTGTAGGCTCCTGGGGAAAAGGAAGCTTTATAACACAAATGCTGCTGACACAACCTTCAATGCAGTGATGCTGGCAGTTCTTGCAATGTGTGCAAGGTATTCTAGTCTGAAAGTGCTAAAAAAAAAATAATATGGCAGTTTGTTTTCAAATGCCTCACTTTCAGTCTTATCAGGAGCAGGGTGCAGTTCAGGAGATGCGTATTTGCAATCCATGATCTTTCTGATCAAGACCTCTTTAGCTCCTTTTTTTTCCAGATAAAACTTCTTTTGAAGTGAGTGAGAAGCTCTGAACAGGGCATAGTTACATATAGTCATACAGCAAAGCCCAAATTACTGAACATAATGGGGGACCATAAAAGCTGCAGATTCCTGAATTGAGGAGGAGAGATGAGACACAGATGAAGCAGCTTCTCTCTTTCCAGCATGGTACGGGTTTTCCTATATGCAGTCAGCTGGTCTCTTGTTCATCTGGGCTGTACAGTTCCTATGAAACATGTTGTATGACAGGTTCTTATAAGCAGACACTGGAGTAAGCCCTGTCTCCTCTTTCTTGCAAAAGAGGAGGTCAGTGGAAAAATTCTAAAATTTTCATCCCAAAGGTCAAACCCAGGGAGAAACAGAAGTGTGAATGAGGCCATGGATTTACAATTTTACCCTGTGGCTTCAGTATTAGGGCAGGAAGGTTCAGGTTAGTACAAATAAGGCACCTTTTGGTGCCTTTGAAGATACCAAAATAGCAAACATCTGGAGAGAGTCCAACAGCAGGCTACAAAGATGATAAGGGGACTGGAGCATCTCTCTTACAAGGAAAGACTGAGAGACTTGGGGCTGTTTAGCCTGGAGAAGAGAAGACTGAGAGGGGATCTTATCAATATTTATCTAAAGGGTAGGGGGTTGGACTAGATGATTTCCAGAAGTTCCTTCCAGCCCCTACTGTTCTGTGATTCTGTGTTCTATGATACTGTGATTCTCACACTCTTTTCGTGGGGGTAACTTTAAGCAGTTTAGTGTCACCCCACTGATAATCTGCAGCAGTCCTCTGACATGCATTTGTCTAAGCTCCTTTCTACAGCCCTTGAGGTGGGTAGAGGGGCAGGAAAGCAAGATAGATGACAAGGACACAGAAGCAATGTTACAAGATTTTAAAGTGAAATCTTTGGAGAGTTCAATTGTGTCTCCATGACAAAGGGTAATACTGCTGGAATGTGTGCCAAAGTATGGCTAGTGACTGTTCCTACACCACTGCTCTGTAGCTCCACTGACAAACATTAACAACAGCCACAAAGGAATCCTTATTGCCCACTGGGCTTACTGGTTTAGTACTTCAGCACGAATCATCATGATCATTTTCCAGTGGTACATGCTTCTTTGTGGAGCACTCTCGTGAAAAGCATAATGAAGAAAATGCACCCGACCCACAGCAGTGCATGGCACATGGTATTAAACATGTTCCCTTCAATGTCACACAAGGGACTTTCATTCAAATGACTTGCCATACATCAGCCAGGACATCATTCCAGGCCTTATTTTTGTAGGAAGTCTTTGTGTCTGAATAGAGAGCTGAGCTTTCTTAAATTATAAATATCCGTTGCCAAACCCACACAATTTTTCATTATGTGGGCTGTGGGCCTCTTATTCTGCTGTTAGTAATATAGAAAGTAGAAATTAAGCATCCTCCTTACCTGCCATTTAGCCTACAGTTTCACAAACAGTAGCTTTTGTTTTCTTTGCTGTTAACTGTTTCCTCACAATTTATCCATTACAGTATCTTTTCTGTGGGGAAACATTCATCTTTCACCCTAGAATTTCACAGAAACCAAAGCAGAGCCTTGAGGCTATAGCTACGATGCAGGCAATGTCTGCAGTGTCAATTGGTTTCATATCTCTGGAAAGTCATGGAGCGGTGAAAGCCCGAATGGATGTCCCCTTCCCTGTGCCTAGGAGTAATAACCCGTCTGCTGCATAAGCCACTGACCTCCAACTCCATGCCATGCATGGCCAGCACTGGGGGAGGATGGGCAGGCAGCTCTGCCAGAGCTGCTGCCCTAAGGACTTAACTGCAGATGGTCAGTGGGAGCCATCCTGCCTCTTTCCTCTCTTGGCTCCGTCCCTTCAGGGAGGAATAACAGACCTCGAGCTGCAAGAAGATTCAAGGACGTAGTTCATCCTTACCTTAACTGGGAAATTCTGGAAGGACCCAGCCAACCATCTGGCTTCTCCATCAGGTTGCTAGTGCTGTTTCAACAGAGGAGTGAGTCTTAAAGTCAGGAAGTGACCCTGGATCACTGGTGTGGAAAGGAAGAAGCTACTGGCCAAGCATTTCTGATTTCATCTTCTTGTGACCCCAAGAAGATCACAAATCTTTGCTGAGGGTTAAAAATCAGCCCATCGGAGAGAGGACCTTTGTTCAGAGATTTACTTTAAAGATCTGGATTTTGAAAAGGCATGAAACGAAAGTGAAAGATTCATATTGCAGATTCCTGTTCAGCATTTATGTCCATCCACAAGAAGCCCAGGAGTTAGTAAATCTGTCAGAATTGGTTTAATAACTCTCAGCTAAAGACTAATTCACTAATCTGTCAATACAGAAAAGCTTTATTGCTGTGGAAAAGTAGATCCACTCAGTGCAAACATGTATTTTGCTAAATGTGGGAGAATTATGGACACAGATAATCTAATTTTGCTGATGGCTTATATTGTTTATTAACTGTCCTCTATTCCAAAAGCTCATCTCTTGCCACTTGCCAGCTTTTAGGTGGAATTTTTAGAATATGTGTAATTACAGAGAGACACCTACACACAAAGACCTGCACATATATGTGTACCTACATGAACAGCTTTCTACATTTGGAAAAAAAAACTTAAAAAAAATCATATTAACTGCTGAAATCATTCTCAGTAATTAAACTGCCTGTCTGGATTGTGGCAGATCTGAACAAATTGCTTCATCTATATGCCTCAGCTCTCATGGCTGGAAAATGTGGAAAACAGACCCACATATGCAGCTCTTCAACATGTCTCAGGTGCTGGGAGGAGGAGGGAAACTCCCAGGATAAAAATAGAGGACATGTCCTGGGGCATGGTCAAGGTTGCATAGGAAGTTCTTGATGACTGATATGGGTATTTCATCAGGCTCTGCATGAGACACCAAACTATGTATTTTCTGATAAGGTTACAAAGAAAACCAGAACAGGTATACTGTTCACAGCACAGCTGCACAGAGTCCATTCTTTCAAAGGAAGAGGTAAAGGTCCTGACAAAACAATTATGTGAGCGTGCAGTGAAAAGTCTGTATTGTAATGGGTGTACACACACACACACACAAGCTTACTGGTGTGAAAAACCCAGGGGTAACTTTACCACAGTCATTTCCCTGCAGCTGGCTTTGCAGCCTTGAAAACCTAAATATTCTTCTAATATTGGACTTCTGGTATGGTGTTTTATGACTTCATTTGTCACATAGTTTTATCTTAGGTACTGCCTTTATTTGAGCTTAAAGTAGAGGATATGTGGAGAAAGGGCAATAACTTGCCTATAATAGGGGGCAAAAAGAACAATTTCCTTGCCTATTTTTGCACAAAACAGAGGCAAAATATTCAGTGGAAGAGAGTTTTGATGATACCTTATCTTTCAAGTCTTTCTCATATTTTCCAGTAATGGTGCTATTATGTATCTTTGATTCTTTTTATGATTACAGTCTGTGACATCCTAGTGCAGTGTATGAATTTATCTGTTTGCAATGATATGGAAGCTTTCATTTCCACTTCAGTGCTTTCCTTATCTACCAGCTGCCCATCATTCTCTCTCTCCTCAGTCTTCTCCTTACCCTCCTTCCCTCCAAAAGAAGAAATCGACTTTCAGTTGAAAAATAATCTTAGTACGATAACTTTCTGACCCTGGGTGGACATACTTGTTACAGATGGAACCTGCTTGTCCCATGTCAATGAAAGGGGAGGTAAGTTAAAGACAGCACCTAAAATGGAGAGCATATAGAAGACCAACAGATGTGCACTAGGACTACCCCATGCAGGACTGTCAGGGCCAGTGTGCTTTTACTCACATAGGTGTTTTAATCACAGTGGCCAAAGCAATAGTGGTTTTCTTTCCAGCCTGTTGAGGATGCAGGTGGTCTGGAAACACTATTACTTTGGTGACAGGATACACAGGAATAACAATCATAGAATCATAGAATCACCTAGGATGGAAGGATTGATAATAGATCAGAAAGCTCTGAGGTGTCCTACCTAAACCCAGGTCCCTAAAATCCCAAGGACTGGTCTACATGCAAGGAGAGGGGAAAGGAAGGGAAGGGAAGGGAAGGGAAGGGAAGGGAAGGGAAGGGAAGGGAAGGGAAGGGAAGGGAAGGGAAGG